>VZRM01005305.1:170878-443814 GCA_013397955.1 Grantiella picta | reverse complement strand
AGCCGCCCGAGGGCCCCAAAGCGCCCGGCGCTGGGCGCTCGCTGTGGCCCGCCGTGCCCCGAGCTGCTCCGGAGTGACAGCTCCGCGCTCGGCCGCAGCAGCTGCCAGGACCCCTGACCCTCTGGCCTGGGAAGCCTTGGGAAGCTGAGCTGCGGGCACCCTTGACCTTCAGAGGCACCTGCCCCTTAATGTTTCTCTGTGACAATGGCGAGGGCGCCGCGTGCTCTAACACGACATTTCATTACTGCCTATGCCCGTGCTCAGCAATGTGATTCTTATCTTCGCAGCCCCTTCTGAAGCGACTCATGCCGCTCTCCAGCGTCACAGCACTGCGGGAGCTGCCACTCGAGCGACGTTCCAGCCACACAGCCGTGCGTGACGATGCTCGCGGTGACTTTGTCATTTCTTTAAGCACTCTGAGGAATGAGTCTTAGCTTTGGGAAAATTCGGTAAACGGAACCCTGAAGTAACAGACTGGGTAGTTCGGGCGCATATGGGGGTTTCTCCCTTAGGAGATTACCAGTAGCCCCTTCCCCATACCTAGGCGTGTTGGAGGTAAAATGACAGTGTCACACAGGAGTGTTCCTTCACAGACACTGAAGATAGGTATGGAAGAGAGTGGCAAAGTCAGCTTTTTCGGTTTAGTTGCTTTCCGACATTGGACTTTTACCATTACAGCAATTTGATTGCTTCAGACACAAAGGCCAGTGCTTTAGACAGAAGAAGTGCATATACAATGACTAATATCAATCAGATTGTGCTGTTTTACATTAACTGGGTACTTGGCATGCATTTCCTTTGTCACAATAATAGTACACTAATTTTCTGTTATTTATGTGAAGTGTAAGGATATATTTGATTTCCTCCCATGATCATTAACAAATTCATCTATTCAATTATGTAACTATATTATTCACCTCTAATTGAGATCGATTGCTTAAGAACATATTAATAAAATTCACAGGCAAAAGAGTGACAAAAGTGTCAACAATAATTTTTCAGGGAAATTAGTTCATACTTTGCAAATGCAGGCCCCTGCTCCCAAAATAGTGTGTGCACTCATTACAAAGTTGCAATGTTAATGTGTAGTTTCTTTTCCATCAACATAAAAATTCAAAATCTCCTGGGCCAAAATGATCTGAGGCTTTTGCATTGATTAATGAACATATATGTTTTTTTCCGGTAAGGTCTGTGGGCTCAACACCATGCAAGCACTGTGGGATCAAGGAGTAAATGCCTCTTCTCTAACAGGCAGTAAGTGGATTGATGGAGTAAGCCATTTTGTAAAGCTAGGAAAAAAATTCATAGCAAAGCTGATCACTAGCAAGCTGTTCCAGACCCCTCTGGGAATTAAAGTAGATGAGCTATGCACCTCTGAAAAATTAGATTCATTATGGAAATAGCACATGACCCTTAACTAGAGGGGCACTAAATAGCACTGATATATGGCAGGAACAAGAGGCAAATGGTAAGAGCATCCCACTGTGTGCAGCACTATGTGCTGGCGAAGGTATAAGTCAATTTTCTTTTTTTGAAGTAAAAATTACTTGAAATTTATATTCTTTGAAGCTCTCACAGCATACTCCGGGATTTATATTAGAATCAGCTGAAAAATGTCCCTTAATTCTGACTGTATTTGCACTTATGGGTAAGTTCCCATCATTGAAATCCAAAGGACTGGTTCCTCAGGGGAAGTTGGTCACTGCTGTCCCTATTGGGTTTATACACACCAAAGCATGAGGTAGACATTCCTAAGGAAGTGCACAAGAAGTTGTCCATATCAACACATTTGCAATGAGAGGAGTGACTCACTTTCTGCCATCCTCAGAAATGTTGGTCATTTTTCTCTCCAAACAGTAAAGCAAAGAACAGCTGTCCAAATACTGGTTATGGCTCAGCATTCAGTGGGGATTTCCACTCACAGAGATACCAAGTCTCTGACAAGTGAAGAGAGAAGTTGACAGGGCTGGTGTCAGAAGTTTTGGTTCCTTAAGCAAAACTACATTGATTTATTCAGTTGAGGTCAAGGTGACAGGAAAATTTGAAATTTCTGCTAGGAATAGAAACTAACGGATTTCATTTCCAAACCAAGTGGTCTGGAAAAACAGGTATTTCCCTGTTTGGGAAAGGCTTAAGACTGGATTCTGGTCGATGCTCTTGCTCTTGTATCCAGCACACAATGTAGAGGAGAGAGGCTCAAGTGTGCAGCATTTCAGTGAGTCTCTGTATTTGGATGGCTTCTTGGGTGCTGTAGCTGGTGGTGGTAAGGAAGGGCTAAAGGCCTGCTTTAAATTATGCTGTGAGCCAGACTGATCCAAACAATCTTGGCATTGAGAGATTATAAAATGACCTGGTGACATTGTGGATTTGATCTACAAAAGAGAAAGTGAAGGTTAGAATTCTGCATTGATTAATGTCATTGTCTATGTTAGGTGCTTAAAACCTTTTCCATAGTTTAGGTTACAACCTGCAAACATTCTTCTATATGCAGTATTATCCTAATACTAACTTCATGATACCAGGTGTTTCAAGGGACACCTTCACTCCCTGTAGCAATATGCTTGGATTACCTCCTAACCTATTCTGGAGCAGGAGGTTCCTCTCTGGAGCTGTTTTAAAGAGGCCATTTAATGTTCAGAAGAAAATTTCACTTCATTATCAAGATTAGTCAAGAAGAGGCAAGATGGAAATGTGGGGGTCTCCCTAGTTGTAAGAGCATGGCATCAGTCTGAAATGTTGTATTTTACTGCACTTGACCATTTCCAGCAATTAGTGGTGAAACTGATTTCTAGATTAAGGGAAGGCTCATTGCATATAATTCATTTTTTGTTGTTTTAATTTACCAGGCTCCATCTGTTTCCCCACTTCTTCACTGCAGAACATCCTAGCTCTAAAATAAATCTCTAATTTCTTTGTGGACAGAATGGTGTGATAGCTGCCGCTACCTGTTTGTTTGTCTCTGTTTTGCACTCCTACTCTTTCCTCAGGCTGTCTAACTAGACAGATTGCCCTAGGTAGGAAACCTTCCCAATTAAAAACAAAATCAAAAGCAGTGTGTTTCCACTTAATGTTTTAGCATTGACTAAACATTCAGGTGCATTAAAGACAGTGGTTTAATAAACAGATATACTAATGGGTTGTTTGTTTCAGTGGGTTCTCAGCTCCCATGGCAGCTCTATGTAAGGCCCCTTCCCACGGCTTCCTCCGCTAACAGTGAAGCTAATGGCAACTCATGATATTACTTCTGACTACTACACAGGCAGTGTCAGTGGATAGCAGTCATAGCCACTCTCCAGAGGATTAAAGTGAGCGTAGAGGGTGCTAACTCTGCTTTTGCAAAAATTCTGCATGTTTCCAAAACCTTATAAAATCAGGGACTCATAAAACAACCTCCTTTTGAATGTTAGCAAGAGCGTATTTGAGCTTTAAGGAAATCAGAACTGATAAAAACTGGTTTTAGTTGCAGTGAGTGTTCTCTGTGGCCTTTCTCAAATGGGGTTCAGCCATCCTCTCTGTATTGAGCTTCTGTGATTCCATTTACAGTTGAGGCATACTGTGGTTTTTCTCTCCCATGTGATCTTCTGTTCACAGAGGCCATGGATGTTAAAGAGAAGCAAGGTGACAATCGGATCCCTTTATACACTTCATGCACTTTATATCTGTGCGTAAAGAAGAGGAGACCTTTGTGGTCACCTCCCAGCATCTAGATGGGGATTAAGGGGAATGACTCATGCTCTCCTATATCTTTTGTACCTGTTATGTGAAGCTGATCCACTTTAGACTCCAACTGCTGCTACCAAAACCACTTTTTAGTGCTCACTGCAGAGAGCTGTTTGCAAAGCTCATCCAGCAAAATGCTGAACAAAATGATTCATATCACTGGCACTGTGTAGTCTGGGGGAAAAGAGAGAAAAAGAAAGATAAAAAATTAGAAGTAATTTGATAGAGTTTAGCCAACATGTAGATACTTCTCCTGGAATTTAACATTCAGGTATGATAGTATAAGAAATAAATAGTCTTCAAAATAAAAATTGTGTCTTATTACCAAGTAGGTCACACTTCCAACAACTGTTTCTCAATATGTAAATACAAGCCATGATTGCTTTCAAAAATATATAATTATATATTCAACAGAATGCATTTTTTTCCCCCAATGCAGCACAGCTAATTTTATCTGAAAATTAGTGATTACCATTTTGGTGTTAATTATGGAGCACTAAACACATCTTCAGTGTTAAAGGATACACTCCTCTGTTTCATATACCCCAAATCACTTGTGGAATTAACAATGTTGCTTTGTGATTTTAGAGGCACAAGAAATTTAGGAGATAACATTGAAAATGAAGGATTTACATATTGATTAGGACCTTTGCTTTTACTTTAGGCCTACATGAGGGACCTTACCCAAAGCACTGTATTTTTCACTGAGGTGCATGGATATTCTGTGAGTGTCCCTGAGCGATCCAGGTCTGGGGGCACCAGAGGGAAGATCACAGTACAAGCTGTTTTTATTCGGATACATAATCTTGCTTCTGTGTCTTTTCTCTCTCTGCATGCCACAGAGATAACCCATACCTGGTAGGGAGCCATGTAGGACATAATATGAGCTCTGAGAGAGCATGAGTGGTTTCAGTAAAGCATTAGATAGAGCAGAAAGCTTGAAAGAGTACACTAACAATCTGAAAACAGATGAGTGTTATACAGAAAAAACACAAGTGGATACAACCTTTCAAGTGCAGCCCATCTCATTTCATCCTCCTGGATGGATCTGTGAAATGTAGAAATGCTGACAACCCTCTCTCCAAGCGAGAGAGAGAAAAGTCTTACTTCCTGC
Source organism: Grantiella picta (assembly GCA_013397955.1). NCBI lineage: Eukaryota > Metazoa > Chordata > Aves > Passeriformes > Meliphagidae > Grantiella > Grantiella picta. The sequence continues at coordinate 438,980 of VZRM01005305.1, read as the reverse complement.
TATGTGAACCATGATACTATAATCCTATGAAGGCATTCTTCCACATACCTCATTCTAAAACATTTGGGCTCAGAAATGCACTTGAGATTGATCAGAGATGATGAGTTCAGTCTAGAAGGCTTGGATATAAACACTTACTGGAGTGTTTTGCTAAGTTCCTGTTGTGGGGTATGATCATGTGGGCTGGAGAGGCCAGCCTAGGGTCTTTAGGAGGAGCTGACTCAAACGTATGGATTATCCAACATTTTCATTAGTACCACTGGGGAGATTTGAATGTGGAATAATTTGCGAATGAAGAAACCAGAGAGGGGCAAAATGCATACCCAAGGAGCTTTAGTATTCAGCTTCAGAGCAACTTCTCTGTGAGCATATATGTACTCATTGCAATATCCTGAAAATAATTGCATACATATGTATGTTAGCCCCACCCTCCAGTGGCATCAATAGGTTTAACCTCAGTTTTCTGTTGCACTGCAAATTAAGGGAAAAGACTTTATTTTAAGAGTGTTGAACACATGGCTGCCATCCAACAACTTCAGTATGGCACCCTCCCAAGAAAACGCTCCAAGGCAGCCTAATCAGGACAGAATTCCTGGCAAAAGTACGTTTTGAGACAAGGCTCCCTCTCTTTTTCCAAAGTAGAAAACTCCTTTGATGGCAGGCACAGAGAGCATTTAAGAACATTCTCAGGTGCCTTTTTTTGCAAAGTGAAAATCAAACTCGAAAAGCTGGGAAGGAAAATTGCAGGAGTAATTTTAACACTTTTCCTGATCTAGTTGGGCAGTGGAGACTGAGAAACAGCCAGCTGATTTCACTTTAGTTCTCATTTATTCACTTCTGTCAATAGGTATAAGCTCCTAACTGATTACAGGTTTTAATGCTGCTCTGTAAATGTGAATGATGCCTTAGACTTAAACTGTATCACGAAGCTGAGTTAAATTCTCTCCTAAAGGGCTACTAAGCTTTAGTTTTCTACTAACACACATTCCAAAATGCTGGTTTGGGTTTTGTGTTGGGATTCTCCCTCCCCACACACAGTATGTTTTATTGCTGCTGCACTGCTCTCCCTGCTTTGCACAGTCCAGTTCTGGCAAGTGGTTCTACCCAGAGTTATGGTTTGTGGCAAAAATGTGATGTGTTGGAGAAAATACAGGAATGATTCCGTAAGCCAGCAATGGTGCAACGCACTCAGTGTGCCCACAGTGCCAACAGGATGCAGAGGATGGATGTCCTGGGCTGTGGGGGCTACAGGAGCTGGCACAGCCCTACAGGTTTTTCACTGGGAGGTTACAGAAATAGCTCTAAGACACAACATCCTCCATCAGTTCTGTGAGAAGTGGTTTTGGGAGAAAGGTGTGGCTTCAGATCTGCTGACATCATGGAAATGCTTCACCTTCTGACTTCACAGAAAGCCAAACACATTGGACCTGCCAGAAATGTGACACTCAGGAGTAAAAAGGCACAAGCCACTCTGGTGAGATGAGTGACAGCCCTCCCAGAAAGCCCAACCAGGATAAATGCAACTGAGGAACTTGAAAAATAACAATGAGGTAACATTTTGATATTAAATGTAGAGTTTGGAAGATTAGTCTAACTTCCCAATCCCTAGACTAGTAAACCTGGTGATTTTTTCCTAAAAAAAGCCAAACAGCTATTCTAAACAAGAGTATTTTCCTCCTGTTTTCAGTACAGACAGCTAAATTTTTGCAAATGCATGAGTATCCGATTAAAACATAAAAGCAGAACACATTAGTCACCCTTATGTATGCATTCTTCACCCATATGTATCCATTCTTCAATTAGGAGGGAATAAAAAGTAAGTAAATGAAAGTTTCAAGTATCTTACATTAGTAATAATTTTATCCTTTATTTATAGCATACATAAGATAGATAGGAATACCTACATTTTTAAAATAAAGAGCTCTTTTTAAGACTCTTCTGATCTGATTCTTGTTCTCCTGGACATCATGTTCAGCAAATAGAAAAATAGTACCATTCCAAGTGAGGAATGTAATAAAACTTTTTATTAAAACTATATTAAACACATTCTACTATCATGGGTGGATCTAGATTTTTACTTTTTGTACTTTTTTTTAATAAAGTTCTGGCTAAACATGAGTGTTTTGTAACTGCCAGATAGCCTAGAACATTAATTATGCAATCCAACATTTCAAGGAAATAGCTTCATTGTGTTCAAAAGATGAAAGGGCCACAGGCAAACCAAACATCACAAGAACCTGGCAGACAAAATGATCCAAGGCTGTTAAAGAAGTTACAGAAACTGCAGCTTGTAAAATCATTCCCAAAAGACATCATCACTTCTAACACTCATTGGGCTTTCACTGTTTGAAGTCCACCTTGAAAAGGAGGCAGAAGTGCATGCCCAGGCCTTGACATAGTGTGTAAGGCTCTTGCATATGAAGTATCAACGAGGTGATGCTGTGATGATCTCGGCAGTGACTGCCCAGTGCCCTGGTGGTAGACGATGTGCAGGAGGAACTGGAGACAACACCTACCATGGGTTTCCAGACAATTTCCTGCAGTTCTGTAGGAGAAGAAAGGTTGAGGCAGAGGTAAATGAGCCTGGCAGGCTGGCAGTTAATGCAACAGACCAAGTGGGAGCTAGGGAAAGGTACAAAGAGGGAGGCAAAGCTCTGCAAGTAAGCCCACTGAGGGAAATAGGGAGAGGAAGTGATGAGCAAAACAGGAGACAATGTATTTCAGAAAGCAGGAAAAAAAGGTCCTACTACAGCAATTTTCTAAGGCACCAGGTGCTGCTCCATCTGCAGTTACATCTAGACACATCTCTGAGGCAACTGCACACATGGACTCATGTCCTTTCTTTCCTATGACTCCCACAGGTTTTGAACTCTACTATTATAGACTTTCAGGCTTAAAAATCCCAGTGGTTAAGTTAGAAATCTGTAGTCATTAGAATAATGGGAGATCCCTAGAGAGAGCCAACATGGCTATGCAGAAAATTTATTAGCAGCAGGAACAGAAGCCTGTATCAGCACTTTGCTGGTGGATAAATCAGTGGGTTTGCTAATGATGTTTCGGTTCTCTTGATTGAATTGGATTTGTAAGAGAAATGCAGCTGCAGACTGAATTGCTTTATATGACATGAGAATAATGAATAGCCAATTCTGAACACCCAGGGTTTCTGTATATATGGGATAATTTAGCTTCCGTTCTTGTTGTTATTATTTTATATGCAAATGAAATTATCAATGCCTTTATATAATAACTTCCTGCATCACATTTATTCTAGAGCTTTTGCCTGTTTGTGTGCAAGAGAAATTTCTTCCCCTCATTTTAACCAGGGTTTAACACTAAATCCAGATCCTGCTGGAGCCTGTAAGAGTTTTATTGTATTATAGATATGACCCACCCAGAGGACATTGAAAGTGAACAGAAAATATTGAAACTGCCTGTGGTTATGAGGGTGCTATTATTTATTTGGAGATAGGGCCCATTACCTTATACTATTATCTGCATGCTACATGCACTGGGTTTTGCATATTTGATGTTTACTTAACATGCATATCAGGTTCTTTTAACAATAGTGTTTTGGAGATGGCCTGGCTAAGTGCCCTCATCAGCCTCTTGCTAGGCTGTTCTCTGGGGCTCAAGCCAGTCAGTCTTTATGTGTTTTAAGCTCTAAATAGGCTACTGCTCCCACTCTGAAAGATCATGCCAAACTGAACCAATGCCCGCTGGAAAAGTAAAAAAGGGGATGCCAGCTGGCCAAGAGGGCTGAAAATAGAGAAAAAGAGATAAAATCATTCTTACATCGAGAAACTGCCTTAGCAACATGCTCATCTACTGGGTGGGAATAGATCACGGTCGCCTGGTTGGTCTTCCAAATGGCTGAGCTCCCAAGTTACAGTTACTCCTTGCCATTGGAGGTGCAGTTGACAGAGATATACTGTTGAGACACACTACACATTAAACAGATGGATTGTGAAGGCCAGGCACTGTATCCAGCAATTGTTTCTCCCACTAGGGGAAATTCATACAAAAGATTTCCCTGGTGTTCAACAGGATCGTGGTGGTTCACCGCACTGTAACTTTGAAAGGTTTTGGATGATTGGCTGCAGTGGGTAGAAACAAACTGGCAGTGACACAATTCCCACCACTTGCATAGCAGTGAGGAAATTTTCTCTTAGGTAGGAAGAAAGGAGAGAGTGATGTTCCATCACCCACTTGCAGGTCAGGGACAATGCTGTGGGAGGAGTCTTGGCACTTTCTGTTTTCAGCATTTATGGTGCCAGAGGCACTGACCAGAAAAGTCTGATCATCTCCAGCAGTCCTTCTCATGTGCTCTGCTGGCAACTGAGTGTCCAGGCAACAGTTTTTGTGCTCTACATGTGGGAGGCAGACAGGAGTGTGGGAGCTGAAAGAGCATCATCAGGCTGCAGAAGAGCATGTGATTCATGGAAACTGTCAATTTCCATGGGGTGGAGGGACACAGGTTAGGAAGAAGCCTTTGTGAAAAAGATGAGGGAGGAAGAAGAGAGGTGTGCTGAAAAGGACTGAGGTAAAGAGAAGCTCAGGAAACTGCTCAGCTGGATTCTTGGAGATATAAAGTGTTACGGATGTGGCCAGAAAAATGCCTTACAGTGCATATTCATTTAATTCCAGGTAGCTTTGTGGGGATGGCAGTGGTGGGAGAGGCAGTGTAGGCGTTTTTCCTACATTTAGTATACTTTCAGATGGTATTTAGGGCTTGAAAGTGCAGCTGCTAAGCCACTCAACATTTTAAAGGTTGCTCGGCTAAGAAGTATTTTAAAAAGCCTCAAATTTTAATCCTGGAAACCAGGAAATTAAATAATGTTGCAAAATCAAGAAACACAACACTATTTTTGAACACATTTTCTTTACAATTATTATAATAATTTTAGGCACCCTACAAGAATGAAAGAATCTGTATTATAATTGAGAATCTGCTACATTTTTTCTAGCATTTTAATGGTTTTACATAAATTCAGGCTTAAAAAGCCTGGCATGAAGTAAGTTAAACTAGCAAAACAAAATTGTTTAATTACTGATTTTTAGTAAGGTATTTAAAGAATTTCAACAATATAAGCAGTTGGTATGTTTTATTCCAGTAGGATGTGCTATCTTCTTGGATTGAAGTAAACAATTCTGTCATGCTGATGGGGACTATCACACTGCAGGCTGTGCCTGGAATGACAGTTTCCACAAAGTAACACTAGTCACTAGCGTTGCTAATTATTATCAGTGTATTTACCACAAAAAAGCTTAAGCTATAACCATGCCAGAGAAACAGATTTCATTTTGTTAGACTTGAAAATGCAAGCAACACTGCTAGACTAAAAGAGCTATTGAAGGAAAGAGACAGTAAGGCAGCTCTTTTTCTGCTTTCAAACAAAACTGCTGTTGACAGGGAAAGTACAGGACATCTTTCTAAAGCAGGTCTGCATAGTAAAACAAACTCAGGAAGGGCGAATAACTAATCTTGTTAACAGTTCTCTATAAAGCACTTTTGCACTCTGAAGACACATGTTTATGATCTCAAACTGGAGCTGTAGGTGACCTGAAGAGGGATTTGCTCAACAGAAAAAGCAAGGGAGGGGAAACTGAGCACTTAATTTTGTCTGTCATTTTCTCTCTTTTCTGTGGTGATAGAGAAGAGCAGTTCTGGAGTAAGGACTTTCTATAGCACAACACAGCTGTTCTTTCTGATGTGTCCCTGAAAGAATTCACCATCTGGCATTGATGATATCACAGCCTGTTGCCGTGGGACTGTCATGTCGTCACACATATCTCACACTCAGCATCCTGGCTTTCAGAGCAAGACAGTACAGCTGGGACGTCCAAGTTCAACAGCCAGCAGAAAAAGGTGACAAATCCTAAATTCATCAACACATGTAGAGAAAACTGACAAAAAGTAATGACTACTACTACTACCTTCCCATTATACAATCTATTATTTGTTTGATTGCTCTTGCTTTACAGTTAATTTCAGATTTATAGGCTGTAGTCATACAAGGATTATTCTGTTTGGCTGAAGTTTTAGCTCAACCTCACCACTTTTCATGAAAGGACAGCAGAATGGGAGCCTTCAGCTATTACTCAGCCACTTCATGGAATATGCTACAGACCAGAAACAAGGCCTTTGATGAGTTATTGCTTAAGTGAAAACACACTTCAAGCATTTATTTCTGTTACAACAATAAGTCCCTGCCTTCTCTCCATGGGGAAGATATTACAGGATCTTAATTAATCAAAAAAAAAGCCCAAGATACATAATGTAACTACATTTACATTTTTTGCAACTGCCTGACAAAGGACAAGTTAAATTTGTGACATTCCTGGTATTTTATTACATTTTGCAAGTGAGAAGCAGGCCCTGCAGTCTTAACAAGCAGATGTGGAGGTGACAGGAAATGGAATTTCCTAATTAGTTTCTGAAATGCATGAGATGATGTGGTTGCCGGAGGTAGCAGAAACCAGACATGGTGACCCAGATCTTTTCCTGTCCAATGCAAAGGATGGGAGTGAGACAGCTATGTGAGTATCAAAACTGATGAAATACAAGGCACAGACTTTTCTGTGCTGGCTGCTTGTACAAGGCTAGACCAAAAGGGTTGACTGAATCTCAGGCCAAATAACAAATAAACTGGGTTACATTAAACAGCATTAGCAATAGGCATCTTCCAACTCGACTCCTTTTGACCTCAATGACAGTAAACTTTGGTGGAGTTGAGCCACCAAACAGGAGGGCTTCTGTAATTAGAAAAAACGAATGCATGATATAGCTGAAAGCTGAATGTCAGGACTAGTATTTCAGTCTTCATCTTCAGTATAAGCATGTGGAAAGATTCTAAACATCCCTATAAACAGAAATCTGGTTGTCTTCTACGCCAACTCCCAATGGCAGCTGTCTAGAGGACATGAATAAAACAGTATTTTGTTACCATTTCCCAGCTTTCATTAAGGTGCAGCTTATAGACATCTGAAGACAGTGGTGTAACTCTTTAATAGCCCCTCATAGACTTTTGCCTTGCTTCTTAGTGAGTCGAGAAACCGTTGCTTTTATTTAAAACAAAGTTTAGGACGACCATTTGCAAGTCTATTTGGAAAAAGTCCCTACCAATCCTTTCTACTTTTCTCACCCCTTCTTCCCCACAAAAGTATCTTTGGGATGGCTGTAAACAACAGTCATGGGGATAGCAGTTACATGTATTTTTTTTTCAAAAGGCTTTGCAGGCAAAAGATCTCAATGTCGTTTAGGTAATCAGCAGCGGTATTGGAACCATTAGGCTGAAAAGTATCTTCTTTTCAAAAACTATGTATGTTCTCATTTACTCTGCTTGCTTGCCTTCTTAGAAGAAAAGGATTAATGATTAAAGGGGAAAAAATTTATTCTGGGACTGTGTAATAAAATCCATGCACACAGAATCTCAATTACTCCCTGTGAGCTCAAGAAGAGCATGTCTTTCTCCACTTTTGGCCAAGCAAGACTGCACTGCAGCTGGCCTGTTGAAATTCATAGTTGAGGCTGAAGCCTGTATGACCAACTCCACAGAATGGACTTTGTCCAAGCAATTCCTCTGCCATGACAGCCTGGTCTGCAAGACAACACCCAAATGGCAATGTCATGGTCTGTCACCGAGCCACTCTGAGCTCCTCTGCACATCACTGTGTGCCAGCTCAGCAATTCCAGCTATGTGAGAATATAGGAAGAACTGTGAAGCCTTGGACACCCTGGCTATAACCACCCTTCAGAAGCAGCTGAGACTCCCTCACAGGCTGCTATTCTACTTAGAAAAGAGCCTGTAACAGTTGGACTATCCATGCAGGAGCACAGGAGACAACAGGTTAGACAGGATAGACAGCTGATTGATTAACACACAAACACGAAAAATTTTTGTCACAGTATGAATGTATTATTTATCAAATAACCCATTTTCCAGGAGCTTGCACTTTTAAGAAACCAGAAGGAAAACAGAGTTGTTTCCTTTTGACAGACTGTATTTCACATTTTGGGCAATAATCTTGGTCCCTCTCTTTCAGCCAAAATGTTCAGCCCGGCATGCCAAAAATCACACTTAAAACTCAAAATTTAAGCAGCTGAATCTGTGTCTTGCTTTTCTCAATCTCTACTCCAAGAGCTGGACTGCTATTAGTGCAACAAGAGATGAAGACACCAATATTTGCAACATATTTCATGTAATGAATGAGAAGCTTTTACGAAGAGAAAGACACAAGTGACCAAATCTGTATGTGTTATATGTTTATCCTTCACAAAGGCTGTTACAGAAATTTAGGTTGCTTTTTATTAAAGCTTTTTCCAAGTGTGAGATATTTGCAGCCAGCAATTAACAAGACCACTGTCAAAAAGGATGAATACTCACCTATAATGTTGATTGAGAAAACGATGCTCAGCAAAATGGTTGAATCCCTTCTGTAAACAGAGGCACACTGAGCTGTCAGCTGCTTCACGGGGAAATAATACTAAAAGAACAAGAGCTCTTGACAACGTCACTCGGCATAAAAGCAAGCAGTTTTTCTTTCAGAAGGAAACAGAGATCACAGCTTCATTTCTATATTACATTTATATTGCACCAGTTCTGAAAGGGTTTTTTCATTTTTTAGAATGCTTTCAGTAGAAAAGACCTATTACATTTTTCTCCAATCTTCAAAGCGTCTCCAACCAATCACAAACTCTTCTTCTGAAAATAAGGCTGATTTGTATACAAACAAATGAGGAAACCAGTTTCTGAAACCAAGACTAACTGACTGTATGACAACTTTAGGTTATAATTCCTTCTACTGGAGCTGGGAAAAGCTCATGAGAAGCAGCACCACTAGCAAGTGAAGAATTCCCTTTGGGCAGAACTATATCAACAGCTAACATAACTGAAAGAACATGGAACCTTCTGGAAAAGGAAGAATCAAGTCTGCAGCACCACAGTTGCATTCTAGTCAAGGAATATTGTACCTCTGGGGAAAAAAAGTGTACATGTTCCCATGACTGAAGACTGCAGCATAATACATGTGTGCAAGAAATGTGAATGTTACAGATGATTGAAGTGGCATTTTTTAGTTGCTGCTGCATTTCCTCCATGATCACATGTTTTTATGTGAGATATTTATTAGAAATGTATAATGACATAGGAGACGGAGTAAAAGAACTGCAACAAAGAATTTCCAAGTTTTGCTGAATTACCAGCAAAATGGGACATCTGGCCAACTACCAGCAATGGCCTATCCCCTGAAATGAAATTATTTGGCAGCAACTCTTAAGTCTGCAGTAGGGTATTCCTCCCTTTCAGGCCTTAGTACATAGTTCCTAGGGAACAATTCATACAGTTCTCTCTCCTAACCTCATAGCACATTAAGTATATTAAACCCTCTTAGAAATACTTTAAAGAACCGAAGGCAAGGAAATTTCTTTTATACATTTCCTTTTACAAATTTATATTTTATGTGAAATAGGAAAGGAGCTCAATGTTTGTCTTACATGAGATCTCTACACATACTTTTGGAGATCAGAATTTCTGCTTCTGCCAGCAGAACCAGCTGGATGCAGAATCAACCACAGCAAGAACTGGAACCTGTGTAGAAAAGTAAGAACAGCCCAGTCCTACCCTACCCATTTTTCCTTTTTTTTTTCCTGAACTGAACTGCACAGGGAAAACACCATCACCATACTGGAAACATTGCAAATAGGAACAAAGAGATTTATGCATGTTAATCTTTGACAGGGTTTTCCCCAGTGGATACAGCAACCCTCCCATTCATTTTGCACCACGCCATACATATGTGGTATTGACTGGCATTCCTGTGAAAGTCCTGTCAACACTCCTCGTGCTTCTCCATATGTTAAAACCGCTCCTGCTCTTAGTTCAATCTTCCTTTAACAATACATCAGTTAAAAGAAAGCTTTAGCATCTAAGAACTGAAGTGTTCAAGTATGGAAGTTTGCTTACATAAAAAAATTGAAGTAAATTACAAGGTGTTAAGAAGAAAATTTATTTGGTCAATGAAAGGAAATCCAAACAAAACACTGAATTTTTGACAAAGCCCTCCAAAAACAAGAGTGAAGACAAATGCAGGACTGTTAATAATCCTTTTCTCTCTCCTGTCTCAAAGAAGTTTTTCAGATTAATCACACCAGAAATAAGTCTTGGAAACTGAAGGCTTTTTAATTTCAGTGTTCAATTTAACTTCATCTCATCACATCTAAAGTGAAAGACGTGGAAATGCCATGGAAATGCTGCTTTGAAAAAACAGAAGCTACTACTGAAAGCAAAGATATTCCAAATTGCACTGCAGACTTGCTTTGTTGCAGCTGGCTGCTACAGAGGCCACAGCAACTGCTGGTGTGTACTGCAAACCACACATGCTACAGAGAAACTCTGGAACTAAGTTCGGCACGAACCGAAGCGAAAATTTTAGTTGCGACCTTCCTCTGTTGCCAGGAAGGTGGATGAGTATGTCACTACTAAACCAGCAGAAGGTTCCTTTGCCCTGGCATGGGAATGCTGCAACACAAACTACAGGCCTTCAGCACACAATGATACTTTAGCAGCAGAGCTTCAGACAGAGTCCTTTCATGTGTTCAGGGTACCATTTTCTAAGGAGTCACTGGTTTTGAGGGGCCGGTTCGGCCTCTCTTACACAAACCAACAGTGTGCCTCACTCCACCTGGAGAGCTATTAGCGGGGCAAACACAACTGGCCAAAAATAAAGAGTGACAGAAGCAGAACTTAACAGCCAGCGCAGATGGATGAGCACACAGAGGCACCTCTTTGCAGATGGATGAGTACTTGCTCATGTTTAAATTTTGTGCATGTCCTATGCACTCAGCACTGGAAAGCTGCACCTAAAACAGATATAAGCCCACATTGCTACCTGGCTTCCACAGCTCTGTATATACTGTTCAGATATAGTCTGTCAAACTAGTAAGTCTTTAAAGCTTCAAGACTTCAAACCCATTGCTGCTTTTTATTAGAATGGCAAAAATCACCATAGGCACTGGCCCCAGTAGTGCTATATCCTCTTAAGTTTCTCTTCTGCTAAACAGATCTCTAACAGACAGGACCACATCAGGCTTCTGCCCGGTCTTCCCACCCCCTTCATTAAAACATTTTTCTATATAATGTTGCTTTACAGTTAAACTCCTGCCAGGCAAGTATCAGTCTGGAAGAAAAACTTCCTGCTTTATTATAAACCCTTGAAAAAGAATTCAAATGTCTGGGCTATGGTAATTTGATAAGTTGTATCTTGGCCAGTGGGCTGCTGGCTCTCAAAAAAATCCAAGATTAGCAGACAAAACACTTCAAGCTATGCTGTGTGAAACAGGATCCTAATACTACTATGCTAAATAAGTCTAAAAAATGGGATCACTCAAATTCCTAAACAGGAAGAGCAGACAATTCCTACAGTCTTCTTTTCTGCCTCGCTTTACGTTTTCCCAATTCACTGGGTATAGACATTGTTATGTTTCTTGCAAGCATGGTCAAGGCAAGCAGGTATCAAATGAGTGAATTTTCAGACAGGTTTGATATTTGTGTCACTCCTATTACTACTTGACAACTGTATATAGGTTTAATGGACTGTGAGCATTGCTGACAGACACTGTAAAAGAAAAAAAATTCCAAAGAAATACATGCTGTCCTTGCCAGACTTCCCCCAAAACCCAAACCCAAAATTTGCAGTTAGTTCTTTCAGCAGCCCAGCCTGAGACACCTGACCCTGTAGTTCTGTGCCATGTCAGAGCACAGTCCAGGTACTCAGAGCTTAAGTGGAATAATGGGCCAGTATTTGGGCTGCTTTTTGTCACAGTTCCTATCAAAGACAAGCTGCACGGCAGCCTCCATTGCCTGGATTTTGGCAGCATCAGCACCATACAGCTCCTTCATTTCTGCCATGAGCCTCTCCCCAGGTCTTTCTGTTGGTGGCTCCACAGAACGCTCCACCCTCCTGTGCGGGTCTTGATCAGCCTCCACATATGGGTCCTCAGCTTCCAGCTGCTGCTGCCTCCCTAGACAAATAAAACACAGGAGATGGAAATTACTGTGCTATCAACCAATCACACTTTAACTTTAAAAAATATTACATATTCGTATTTTTGCAAGGTCTAGAAGGCCGAAATCCACACATTCTAGGGTGCAGCTGCACTCGTTTTGCATAAAGACAAGTTCCTACTAAATATCATGATAAAACCAGGCTAGAAGAAATAGGGAGAATTTAAGAAGATCCTGGAACTGAATCCTAAAACTGTAGGAAACCTCTGTATTAATACTAGTAAGCAAAAACCAACATTGTTCCATTTCTCCCCAGCATACACAGGCCCTGAAAAAAACTCAAAACAACAAAACAACAAAAACCCAAAACATAATCCCCCTCCCCCTCCCAAGAAAACAGAAACAACAACCCGACCAAAAAATCACAACCCCCTCCCCATGCTAAAAAAATCAAAACAAACAGGAGAGTTGTTTCCAAAATAATGACTGAGCAGCTGAGAAAGGAAACAATGTACAGGACAATGCAACTTTAGCTGAACGATGGCCAAGAGAAAATGTAATCAGTTACTACTCTGTGAAAATGAACAAATGGGTCTGTCATGTCTGCCATTAAGAGCACTCAATGAAACACAGCTGTAAGCATCGTGTTTAGATAAACTGTCCAAACACAGTCATTTCTCAAGACTTGCAAAGTTCAAAACTGGCAGCCTTACTCTATTGCTTTGAAGACAAACAAAACAGCACCAACGTGAATGCATGCATCAGGTCCTTAAAAAAGAGGATTTAAAACAATTCAAGAGCTGAAACATTTGGACCAATCTGTCAACAAAAACTGTTGGTGGTAAGCCTGACTGGTAGCAAGAACTTGATTGTGCAGTCCAAATTTACCTCCACTTTATGGGTACTGCTCTGATGAAAAAAGCAATGCTGTGTGCAGTTAAAACAGCAAGGGGCTATGTAAAACTCCCCTCTTATGGGGACATTTCTACAAGATGTAGAAAATCACCTGGCAGCTGCACTCCTCAATAACAAATGACCATCCTCAAAACTGTAACAGGCACAGTTCACTGCTAATGACAGCAGTCGGGTTTTTTTAAACATCAAAACGGACGGAGTGTCCACAGGTCAGGATGCATTAGTCACACACAGGACACGCTTCTCAGCGTTTGGTGCCATGTACCTCTTCCCTCATTCACCCTAAGGCAGAGATTTAGCTTCCACAACACACATGACATCTGCAAACCCTAACCCAGAAGTTAAGTATCCTGACATTTTTGTGTCAAACATCTGCAGTTTATTTTTACACTGGAAAGTACTGCACAGAGCAGCCAACTGTCTGTCAGTCTTCCTAAAGGAATTATACCCTGTACGTCATTCACAGAAAACAGATATTTTAAACAATATGATCAGAAACTTCAACTTTGGGATCTGTTTGTCTGACAGTCACAGAAAGCTTTTGTCTTTTCATTTCAAACACCATTCATAGTTTTGTGTTGGTTGTTGAAAGGCTTGAGGAGTTATTAGCGATCTGTTCCAGAAAGCCATTTCTGTGATTCTGCTTTAAAGGCACACCCCTGAATTAGGCTGCACTGCCAGAATTCACAAGGAAATATACATTAGAATCCATATGTGTTTTTGGAAGAGTCTGATTTATTTGGTGTCAGGCCATTTTAACCAGAAGGTCTGAATTAAAGAAACTAACATTGCCTACAGAGGGCTCAGCACTACAAAGACAAGGTACTGCACCCAGGCTATACCTTGCATCCCATAGAAACCAACTTCCTGGGACACCACTCTGCCCACAATAACTACAAAACATGCTTTAAAGCACAAACTTGCTGCAAATTACACTGAATAGTTTTAGACAGAAAAAAATCAAACAAGCCTATGCTGGCAAACTAATGTCTCCCACTGTAGATTACACAGCAAAACTCTGGCAAGGCAATGAATTGAACCCATATTTGTTAACTCTCTTGAGCCACAAAGATAATTCCTTGTACTTCTGTGGTGCCCATGGAAATTTTTTATTCTTTAGTTCCATACCTGCATGCTAGAGACAGCTGCTTCCTCATTTGTTTGCTGTAGAATGCTCTCTGATAGCTCATTGCACACACTGATCCTTAAGAAAAAATAATTTCTCTGGAGATAGATAATGAATTCTTCTGTTTGGAAATTAAATTGATCTCTAGCAGAAGCTTTATGATGGATGAGTAGATTACAGTTTAGTGTGCATCAATCTCCATTTCTCAGCACACAGTAGTTCATAAATCTGTAGATCCTAATTGCAATGATCAAAATAATAATACCAATTTAAATTCCATTCTCAAAATAACCTATGAATATCTGGAGCGTTTTACTCTACACTAATCAGAGGTACTGCCCTTAACTTTGTAACCTGACTTCAGCTATTCCACAGCTACTGGTTAAAAAAAATCCCAGAGTGATTGTATTACAGAGTTTTAGACACACAAATCAGGTTTAGAATTCAGGCAGACGCTCAGGACAGAAATCTGCTGTAGGGACCCACAGTTTTTTGCACCAAAGGCTGAATTTGAGCATAGAACGTGACAGCTGTTGCTGGTAATACCACTGCAGCTGTGTGGAATATGTCACAGTTCCTAATCAGTTATTTGTGGAGAGATACTACTGTGGCAAACTCCACAGTCACAAACAGAATCACATAATGGCTTGGGCTAGAAGGGACCTTAAAGATCATCTTATTCCAACCCCCCTCCCAAGAGAGGGATGGTGTCAACTAGAGCAAGTTTCTCAGAGCCCCATCCAGCCTGGCCTTGAACACTGCCAGAGAAGGAGCATCCACAGCTTCTCTGGACAACCTGTGCCAGTGTCTCACCACCTTCACAGACAGCATTATTTGCTATCATGGATTATCAAAGAAAGAAGTTGTGAAACTAAATGGGCATGTAAACTACTGCTTCTCCGGAAGCGGTATTTCCAGCAAATAACGGACATAAGGAACAGATAACAGAGAAAGTATTGTCCTGTTGAGGTGCACACTAAACTTTCTTTGGTGGGGTAAGGGCTGGGAAGTAAACTTCTATCCACTACCTCAGAGTTTACTTTAAAAAAACAATACAAAGCAATGCAACTTGAGCTAAATGTGTAACTACCTCTTCATCAAAATGCTGACAAGAAGAACCTGACAATGGAAATACAAACGAAATTATAAACTGTCTACAACCCTGAGCCTATGGAGAAAACCAGAATTTCTCTGAAGCAAGCAACACATACTCATCCATGAAGCAGACTGCACAGTTTATCAAAACACTAATTCTCAGCCTACAGCAATGAAGTCCCCAGCTCACTCCCAGATCAGTTTCACATTCCAAATTCACAAGTCATTGGGCTGCCAAGTTATAAACGTAAAACAAGTAATTTTTACACAATTCTAAGTAGCTCCTCCTTCCACTTCACACAGACTAAAATAAGCATGCTTTCTTTGACAGCATTCAGCTTCAACTACTGGCAAGCTTCCCCCAGTCAAGGAACGGTATTTTGCAAACGTTCATAAGGCAGGCAGGCAGGCAGCTGCAGTGCTGGTTGGTTCCTGTACAAAGGAAAAGCATTACTGATGTTTTCCCAGTTGGCCAGGTCCATTTCTTTTCAAAGATAATCCTTCTCTCTCTTGAAGCTCTTTTCAAAATTAACTTATTCCTGCGAAGTCCAGTTCTGCTGGGAAGTCATCATTACCTGGCCAAAACCAGCTGGAACATCTTTTTCCAAACACAGTAAACAGAATTTTTTAACCATGAAGGAAAAAGCCCAGATCTGTCATGGCTTTCCCCCAGTGTCCCGGGTAACCCAAAATGTTATTGTATTCCATATCTATCTGTGCTCAAAATTGTTAGTGTCTCTCTAAGATTCTGGATCTGGAAACGGAACTGTGGGGCCGACAGGTGCCAGTCTTTTTAAAGTTAGGGTTGTGCAGGCAGAGCTGTCTCTTGCCTCGTGGCTCTTGCTCTTTGCCTTTCGTTCTTCCAGGGAGTGAGCTGAGGCAGTGCTGGTAGAGGCTCCCCTCTGGTTTTCTTTTGGTTTTAAGAGGTAGGCAGGTGTTCAGCCATCTCCAGGAGAGCAGGGCCCCATCACACCTAACAGTGACTTGGGAAGACAAACACCATCACTCCAAATGTCCTCCCCCCTTCCTCCTTCTTCTGCCCACTTTATATACTGAGCACGATGTCAGATGGTCTGGAATGTCCCTTTGGTCAGTTCAGGTCACCTGTCCTGGCTGTGTCTCCTCCCAGTCTCCCATGCAACCCCAACTTCTGCTCCAGTGTGGCAGTAGGAAAGGCAGAAAAGGCCTTGGTTCTGTCTAAGCCCTACTCAGCAGTAACAAAAATATTTTTATATTATCAACCCTGTTTCGAGTGCAGATTCGAAACTTTGCCCCATACCAGCCACTGTGAAGGAAATAAACTCTACCCCAGCCAAAACCAGCACATCTACCTAATTCATCCTGGGCCATCATCAGTGATTCTAGGCCTTACGGAAGAAAGTTTTGGATTACTGTTTCTCCCTTAACCACTCTTCCCAGTTTTTATGGATGACTTTTAATCTGGCATGTACTAGCTGAAAAGAAGAGTGAACAAATGCAGAAAACTACCTCCATCCTCAGCGACTGCCAAAAGCAGGAGAAATAGAAACTAGTGTATTAGCTATTCATTGTATTTGGGCCTTCATATGCACACAAACGACCTCTTACATACTTTCAGCAAGACTATGACCTAAGCCCTTCAAAACATAAGCTGTTTTCCCCACAGGCCCTTAGAAACTTAGATGCCTTGTTTCTCTTGTTTTATAAAAAGGAAAATGTCACACACTTTGTAAGTTTGATCCACTCTACATTTATTTCTTTGTCATATCCTTTGAGAAGCTTAAGTAGTAATAAAAAAAAATTCCTGTCTGGAATTTATCCGTTTCTTATTAAAAGACATTAAAAAAAAACCAACAAATCAAACCAAGGAGAAAACCAACTTCAAAACCAAAACCCAAATAAATTCCCTTATTTAGAAAGAAGTCTCCACAGAGAGAGTTTGCAAGATTAAAAAGAGGTAGAGGTAGGGAGGGTAATTATCTATGTCAGATTTTTAATGAAAGATTCATACCCAGCATCGTGTGGTTTCTTGTACCATTTTTAGCTCTTGGTATTTATACATCCAACCCTCAGCTCATTGCAGCCAGTGATCATATGCCATCTGATAATGTTTCTTACAGAGACATTCTTCCCCACAGGTCTGCAGGTGCCCACATTCAGCAGCCTGCCATGTGCTGCCCCACACAATGGTAGTTATGGTAAGAGACTAAGGACTTGCCCCTCCCAAGTGTTAAATGCCGTTACTCACTTTCAGTTGCTTGCTTACTTAGCACATTAGTTTTCAAGGAAATATTGTACTTTCTCCAGTCTTGATGTGTTTTTAATTTTCCATGATTTCAGACTGACCTATACCCTGTTCACATATTTGTCTGCTTATTTCAAATGATGAATTATTTTCTGTTACTGCTGCGTGTGCACTTTGTGAGCTTTTTAATCTTAAATGCTACCTGAGCTGATCTTGAGCAGCCCACACTAACAGTTAAAACCACTACCCATTTCTACTGATTAAAAACTCTTAGTTCTCTCTTTGAATGCCACTTCCCACGAGCCTATCTGCTGTGTTAAGTGTTCTGCCTACACAGGCTTCTCCATGCAAAATGCCAGCTTCTTCATCTTCCTAGGAAAGCTAAATACCTTTACCATAAACCTACATCAGAGTTTTTTCTGAGGGGATAGAACCAGACCATTTTATTGTGCCCGTACTTGCACAAACTGGGCATACCATGGCGAAAATCAAAATCTTTGCCTCAAGGAATTCTACCAAAATAGGGATTTAAATCAGGATTTGTAAACAGGATATTCAAAGAGTTTAATTTCTGCAGAGCTCTGGATTTCCAGAGGGCTGGAATCTCAAGTGCTACTCTTTATCAAGTGCAAAGCTTTGCAGAACAAGAGTTTCCACCAGCAGGAGTCTACAAGATACAATTGTGACTTACCCCCACGTCTGTAAAGATAAAATATTCTTGGTTGCTAAAAACAGCACGGTCTTGCTTGCTGGAAGGTTACTATGGAACACTAAGTAACTTACAGAAATTGTAGAAACATACTGAAAGAAGAGAATGATGATTTTATAGCAGAACGAACAGCCTCACTAGCTGTAAGCTGACTTGGGGAAGAGAGACTTCTGTTTAAACTTATTCTTAAATTTAGAATTTTGTGCTTGCAAAAGATGTGACAAAAGGATTCCCCATGACACCATGTAACCTTCCCATTTTTAAGAGAAGTCTGGTCTCGAAAGACAGCTAGGCCCTATCTTAGTATGCCAGCAGTCTCATCTAGACAGAAAAATCAAATGCTACAGCTGACTGGAAAACACTATTTTGGACCAAAAATTACTTTTGGTGGGAGTAATTGCCTGCAATGTTAAGTTTTCAGTCACCAGTCACAACGACCATGAAAGAGAACTACCAAAAATGCTGAGGATATTAAAGCCCCAAGTATCTACACTGACAAAGTTTCCATCTGCCAGTTGAGGACAGAATGAGTTAAAAGAAATGGACTATTTCACCACTTATATCTACAAGCAATGCAATATTCTCAAGAAAAAAGAAAATGTTCTCTTACAGGCTTTGAAGTAAGAGCAGATGTGATTCTTTGGCAAGCTTGTGGCAGTCTGAAACCATGGTTCATGGACATTTTTCTTTCCTCAGCTACAAAATCAGCTTATGCAATTTCTGCTCTCCTCCCTTAGCTGTGTGCTCGAGCTCCCAGGCCCCTCATGGATGATGCTACAATTGTCTAAGGGGCAACACAAAGAATCCTACAAAACACAAACAACCCCTTAAACAAATAAACAAACGAAAGCCCAATACATTGTATTTAGTTCTAGTACAGTTCCATGCCCTGGAAACACCAGAGCAGGAGCAAATGTCTAGGAAGAAGAATTGCTTAGCCTGGCTTTGGCACCAAGATGTGTTCACTGAAGCACAGCCTAACTGAAACTTATTGGTAAGAGCAGGAAATAATCTCAGGGAAGAGAGTGCACTCCCTCAGACAGACTCAGCTGCAACAGGCTGTCTAAATAGACAGCAAACAGATTTTGCAAATCTGAAGTACCAATACCTTCTCTTTCACCGTAATCCACTTTTTCTACACATTTTGAAGAGGACAGCTCTGTAGAAACAGAGCAAAACTACTTATAAGGACAGCAAGTGGAGAAAAAACTACCTTTGAAATCAAAATTAATAGAAAGCAAGGAAGCAAGACGAGAACCAAGGCGTTCCACTTTCTGCTCTGCTACTTAGTGGTATGTGTCATTCTCAAGTTAATTAAGCACATTCGTCACTGTGATTAATCTGTAAAATGAATCTAATAATTTAAAGAATTAATTATCTCATATTATTTTGTTATTTGGGTTAAGTAACCGTCAGAAAGTTATACAGCTAACTGAATAATACAGAAGCCGATTTCTGTTTTAGAAATAGGATTAAAAACCAAGGATTGTTCTGTGGTCTCCAAAACAAACTGCCAGGGATCCTACACAGAAACAATATAACCCTTCATGTCCATGTTTACATTAGCACTAGGCTACATCGGTTACTGCCCAGCTAAACATCAAACCACCTTTCTTTTGTTTTCTTCCATCACCTTCCACAATGAAACCCTTAAAAAGGAGTATTTTTAGCCCAACCAGAAAATGCACTGAAACAATTAAACCCCATGAACACGAAACAATCAGCTAGTCAGTGGTACTCCAAGTGAAAGCCTGCTCTAGAAATTTGATTGCTCTGAATGTAATTCATAATCAGAGATTTGTTGATGAGGGACAGAAAACACAGAGGTGAGCCCAGCACAATCAGGGGTCTGTATCACACCAGAGGCACCAAGGTGTCTGCATGCTGGTGCCATCTGACAGAATTAAACTGATGGGAAGTTGCTGACCGACCACTGCTTAGAAATTAGTACAGGATCAGGCACTGGCAGCTGCATCTAGTAAGGATCAAGTCTACTTCAATAAGATTAAATACAGACCAGCTGACTCTGCACTCCCATCCCCCAAAACAACGCCAATCTGTCACTGATGGCAACAATGCTGACACCAGACAAAGACAACCCTGCTAGAGTAAACAGAAGGATTACTTAAATCTATATATAACTATGTCTTCACATACATTTATGGCTCAGTCTGAGGAGACTGAACAAGGAAATGTTAAAGTTTAAAAGCGCTACTTTAAAAGCAAACCAGAACACTGAAGAAACAGGAGTTTCACAATAATTTTTTATGTGCGCCCTGAACAGAAATTAAACACATGCACTTGGAAGAACATGTTTCATGATGAACTGAGCCGCGAGCCAGCTAAATAATACTGAGTTTGGTGCCTTCAGGAAAAAAGAAAGGAAGTAGCCTGTGTCAGTGTGTTCTACATCAAAGTCACACATCTGAACTTCACACCGAAATTTCTTTCTTGACTCCAGACACATTTCAGTGCTGAATTCAAATTTGGTTTGTTGTCTGATATGAGAAAGCTACTTTATAAAAGACACTTGAAAAAGTTTTCTGGAGCGCAACCTGCAGCTATGTTGCTGATTTTCTGGAAGTATACTTAGGCTATGAACTGACCTTTCAGTTAACTGGCAGGTACATAATTCAGTATTACCACAGACATGCAGAATTAAATAAGAAGGTCGAATCCAGAGAAAACTAATTTCAACAAGTAAATACTCATTTTCTCCATGCTGCTAGTAAACTACATGTGCTCCCTGGCCAAGCATTTGGAAAGGGACATCTGGAAAGAGGGTCAAACTAAAGGAATTGGTGAAATATATCACAGTTTGTGAGAGGAAGGGGTGAGGGGAAGCTTTGGAAACGTAAGTTTATCTCTGATCTGAATTTCTCATTGCTCTCTTCAGCACTCAAGTACATTAAATGAAATATACTTAAACATATGAGGGTAATTGCTATGCCTAGTATTAGAAACACAACAAAAAACACTGGGAAAATATGCTAGAAGAAACCTGCAGATGTGCATCTACTGTACCTTCCACAAAATGGGAATGTTTGACTTCAGAAGTAATTCCAGGGTTTGGTGCTGGAGCACAAGTCTGAGCACTGTCTCCTTTAAAAGAGACAGCTGACATCCCACTCATCAGAAAGTTAAGCTGTACTTCTTAGCACTTGGGAGCTCCCTGTCTCCTCTTTGTTACTTCAACAGGATATTTCCCACATCGATAAAGTATTTCAGTGACTTGATGAAGAGAAGACTTTACACGAGGACAGCCACCAGACTAAAAGCCTCTCTAGTCTGACAGCCTGCTCATGACAGAGGTCAGTAGCTAATGCCAAGGGAAGGATGCAAAAGCAAGGAATACAAATCCCTGCAATTCAGCAGCATCACCTAGTGAGAAATTGAGAGATCAGAAAAATGCGGATGCTTCTTCCTGCACTCCTCCAAAGCCAGCCAGCTGCTCTGTGATCTACCACCTCAACACCTCCTCCATCAGCATGTTGCACATGATGCAATCTTCTCAGTCTGGACTCTTCTACATTTACTGGTGGCCAAAAATCCCAAGGCAATGACAACTGATGAATTTTAAAGTGAGTCTTCCAACATTCTGTTCAGCAACCACATCAGAAATTGCAGACCTTCTAAAAATCAAGGTATCCTGCAAGACTTGTGCAAAGTGAGAACAACAGCACTGGTTTTAGCATTTGAACAATCACAGCAAAACTGAGGCTCGGCATGCTCTTTGGAGACCTACATTCCTTGGCAAAGTTTCTACAAATACAGAGCTGACTTTTAGAGCAACAATCACTTCAGCACCTACAAATGAAATTAAACCCAGGAGATTCTAATCCAGCTAAATGTGAACAATAACATTCAATAGTTTAACACCCATCATTAGTTATTTATTTCAGTAAAAATATCCACTTAAGATTTAGCCTTCATTTTTTTACATTACCTCCATGATTTCAGTGTACCAGAGCAGTGTTCTGTCAACTTTAGATGTATCCTTGAAAATACTGGGGGAATTTCTGCTAGCCACATAAACATCTCTGGGTACTTTGGAGGCCAGCAAGAACTGTAACCATTGTAACACTGATGAACAGCTGGATTGATCTGTACCGAGTACTTCATATGGCTGCAGCACAAGTGTTTCTCAGTATGTTGCTATATCAACCTTCTCTATTTTTCAGGGTGACAGGGAAGTGCTATCACCACTGTATTAAAGGTTTAAATAAAAAGAAAATGAACACAAATTCCTAGAGCAGGAGGTATTCTAGATTCCTTGGAATGAGCGTCACAGCAGATGACATCACAAGGTGGCACAGGTGCTCAACTGAGTCACCGGAAAAGACAAGAGGGACAATGCTCCCTTGTACCTCAGGGTTTAAGATGCATCATCCTTTGGGTATAAATGATGAGCTTTTTCCTTCCTGGAAGGCATATGTGGAAGACAAAGACTATTTGGGATATTTGTTTCTGAATTCCACCTACGTTGAAAGCTTTTGCGGATCTTGTCCCAAGCGGCACACCCAAGGCTGTGACAGAAATCTGTACAGGCCACCCAAGTCTGAGATGGGTGGCCTAACAACCTCTGCCTGTCTCTCTCGTTTGATTTTTAGCATCAAGGAAATGAGTTTTGAAAAGACCCAGGCAGATGGAAGTCTCTGAACTGTCAGTTTCTGCCCCACCAGCACCCACATTTCCCTAATGACAAAGGATGTGAATTCCATCTGGATGCTTCTGATAAAACTGAGGCACAGTGAGAAATGTAGAAAAGCAAATGGTGCCTCTGAAATCTTGGCATTAACAACACCCCATTAAAATTAGCAGCACTAAATTATGTGTCTCCAAGAAAATATGTCTGTACAGGGGATTTGCTCTATAACGGAGACCTAAATGTCTAACACTCAAGGTATTTTGCTGTCATGCTCTGTTGCAGCATCTGAGCAGATTTTGTAGATCATGAGTGTAGAAAGCAGACATCATCATTACATCTGTTTCTACCTTGGTCTCTGGCATTTGCTTTTCACAATTACTTCAGTGCTGAACACCCTGAAGCTTTACACATTCTTTCTACAACAAAAGTTCCCCCAGGAGATACCAAAATAGGTTGTGTTAGAAAAAACTTTGTAGCTCACAGTGTCACTGTCCACTTACAAGGCTGAAAGTATCACACTAAAGGCAGATGAATTCAGATTTCTCAGCAGAGAACTGAGACACAGCTCTCTCCTAAGTAAGATCATTAATTGAGGAATTTTAGGGAAAAGAGAAAAATGCATAAACTGTGAAGACAGACTGCCCAAGCTGAGTGATTAGCACAGAGATGCTTTTATGCTGCTTTTCCCTAGAGCCGTGTCTGTCAACATGGTCTCACCTGCTCTTTCCCTCAGCAGCTGCAGCTGCTTTCACAGGCTTCCCTGCAGGGACAAAGAATGAAGAGAAGACTAGAGGAGCCACTCAGAGCAGCTGCAGATGCTAATAGAATAAGGAATCAGGCAAACCTGCCTTCAAAAAATTATCAGCACCAGTTGTGAGTGTAAGTAGTGCCTGCATTTTCCCACACCAAACTGCTCCCATATGAAGCAATCTTCTTCTGAAAGCAATTTTTGCTCTTATAAGAAGACTCGGGCAGAATTCCTTGTTCCACATGTGGTCTCAGTCCTGGGGCCCACCTGTTGTTTCTTTGCCAAAACTCTGCAGAGCCCAGGTATGTCACAGCAATACCTTCAATCCTTGGAAACCTCACGGACACAGAACAGGCGCTGACACTCTGCTTGTGTGATCTAAAATTAAATTACTACATATATTTTCTTTGCAAAGAGAAAGTTTCAGTGGCTGATCCATCAGAGCAAGTTACTGACCTGTTTCCACGGGATCCTTCTGCAACCAGCATCTACCAAGAAACAGTTATCAAATGCATCTCAGATTGTGAGAGACCAAGACAGCTGAGAGAAGCAATGACCTGTCTCTCCTGTTTTTATTCTTGTATCCTCAAGACAAGTTCAGTCAGAAGGAATTTTACCACAACACTGATGTACAAAGGTAGCAACAATACAAGATTACCAGAGTTCTCTTACTGACTCATGAATAACCTAGGGATAATAGCTTTCCGGGAGAAAGAGTAGCTCAAATTCTGTACTTGTTCAGCAAAGATATTGTCAACAAGATGCATTTTGATCACAGGGATCACATCTAAGATAACTGTTAAGCAAAAGGTCTGTAAAGAACAGTTATCTCAGATCATATTGTTCATTATTCTACTACTTGCGGCTTTTGCTTACTTCCTGCCGAGGTACTCAAAATCCCTTACAAAGATGAATACACCGAACCTCTCAACAAGCCCCCTAGTGTATGTACTATCTCACTACAATAACAGGAACACATTAGGCAGACAAATAAAGGGTGACAACTTCAAACACAGGTTTCTGAAGTTTAATACATATTTTCATATTAAGACAGCCTTCTTCATTTCCATCAAATGTAAGAGGAAGTATGGTGTTCAACATCTTGGCATTCCTCTTAAAGTAGCATCTACACTACAGTCACACTGAACCACATGAGCTGCTTTTCCCACACTCCCAGCTATAAACCTGCTGGCACTCACATACCAGTACTCCACAGCATGCTTAGGAAGAACTGAGACCAGTTCAGCCACTGGCAGATAGGGAACTGGCATTCCAGGTCCCAGCTCCACCCAACTGTCCAGGCTGCATGCATGGGAGCCTGGTCCACAGAATCCCCAGACACCACCTGCGAGCTGAAACCTGAGGCATCCCTTAGCAGCAAAACAAGAAGCCTGGCCTTGTTCTTGGGTACCTTCAGGGGTTGCCAACACTGTCAAACAGGCTCAGCCTGAGGCATGGACAAATAAGAAAGACTACATATAATTTCCAGGTATATGTATTAACTCCCACACAACTCTCTGGAGCACACAGCAGAGGATACCCATTTCTGACTGCATCAGTCCAGGATGCAGCAATACTGAAAGTGCAGTTTCCTCAGCAGCACCCCAAGCTTTCTAATGCCCCTCTTCCATTACTTCCTGCAGCAGCAAGATATAGGCTCACACAGCAAAGCTATACATTCTCCTAAGCTCAAATTCTGTCTCTAGCACAGGATCCAAGGACATTTTCTTGACTATCACATATTTTACGAATGGCTGTGTTTCCAAATTGATACTCTTTGTATAAAGATAACCTTGCCTGTCATGAAACATAAAACTGTGCCAACTGTTGCTCTCCAGGCAGACTCTCTAATTTAGCAAGTACGGATTCTTTTTTTCAATATTAAAGCAGTGAAAATTGTGGCACTTTTCCTTGTTTACCTAGTAAGGAAAAATTTTCTCAGCTGTTGTCTTCCAGTACTGAATAACATGGCCTCTATGCTGGACACAATGTGTGCACTTGAGAAGATTTTGCTGCTACACAACAAAAGGTTCAATCATCAGCATCAGAGTTGTGGTACAAAAGGAGTGGCTTTCACATTTCTTCTTCAGTTCACAAAAGAACATGTTTCAAAAGCATCTCTCAAGCACCCACACATATTGCAGAGAGTGTTCTTATTTCACAGCTTCTGCAACTCAGCTTCCAAAGACTGTGGCTAAAGTTCGTGCCAAACAAGGCTTTTTGGTTTGCCAAAAAGTTTATCAACCAAGGCTGTTAAAGCCAGGGAAGTTGAGCAGATATTTCTAAGTTCACTATCCATATAGTTTGGACAGTTTAGGGTAGTGATGCCTAAAACAGGCTACTGTTTCTAACAGGGTAGAAGAAACAAAAATGTAGGTGGGGACTGGGAGCTTGTAGTTCAAGAATTTGAGCTACAGTCTTATGAAGAAAAAGGCAGATAAAAAACAGGGAAAAGCATTTACCAAAACTGAAGGAAGAAGGAAAACATGGTGGCCAAAACCCTGAAGGGGCCTATTTTCCAAGAGGCATGCAGGCCTTAAACAAAACCAAAAGCTTCATGGATCTGGTATGATTCAAACAAGTTACAAAACATGGAAAATTCCATTACTTCCTCTTCACAGAAGAGGCAGCGGCAACTATAATCTTTCAGAGAAAAAGAAACCTGAGGGAAAAAGCCTACAGACTGCAGTTTTGAAACAAGCACCTTCATTCACCATTTCCTTTCATTTCTGAAAAAATATTTTCCATCTAGCATGAAGATTTTGAGACATTATTTTTGGGAAAAGCTGGAGGGTATGTGTGGGCAATACAAACCAAGGCTTTAATGGAAAAAACTAGTCAGAGCATTAACAAATGACAGACTATTATCCTTAAGTAATGAACTGACATGATGGTACTTTCCCTTGCTTTTCTCTGTTTTTAAATAAAGGATACTGTCTCATGTCCTGCTAACTACTACAGAATGGTTCTCAATGTACTTGCAATGCTGTACTCATTCAATTATAGCAGTGATTTTCCCTTATATGCAACAGAGAACAAAGAAAAACTGTATAAGGACAAACTACATGTTTCAAAGGCTAAATTAAAAAGTGGGCAATCAGACAATTTACAGAACTGTTAGGCTTGTGAATCTTCCTTTCTTGGTTTTTGCTGTTTTAATTCTTGCAAATGTAAAAGGGCAATTTACTGCATTCCGTCCCTTACATCTAGGATGCCTGGAGAATTTGCTACTATACCTAGGCCTGACAGGTATAGTAACCCAGGAGAACAACTCCATGCTTTTCAACAGCCAGAGGGAAGACCTAAACGAAACCATAAACATTCCCAAGATGCATAGTATATTTGGATCACTAGCTATACTAAGAAGCAGAATGACAGACTAGCCTGACAAGAAAACCCTTTAAAAAAGAAAATCACTATATAATTATGTTTGCATATGAAAAAACAAATGAAGAGGAATTAAAACTGTCGGTAAGGGATTTTAACCAAATGCACCATCTATCTAAAATATGAGATAAGTTTGTAGTGCATTAGTATGTCTGAGTTCATACTGCCTCAGCAAAAATTTGCTCATAATTATTTCTGGGTATTCCAGGAACACATATTGACTACAACACATGATAGGAATATAAAAACTAGCACTAAATTGATGGGACTTCAAAGAAGAAAGAAAAGAGATTGTTTTAAAAGAGGTTGGTTGTGAATCACTGCAGAAGTGTTAAATCATGCAGCAAGTTTGCCAGTTTCCAAGCCCTTACTGTGCAAGTCAGCCAATCACTGCCCACTGTAAAAACAAAACAAAACATCCTCCAGAAGTTAGGAATCTGCTTGTTCTTCAAGTCTGTGGCAGTTACCAAATAATGAAATACATCTTAAGTTTTCTTCTTTGGATAGTCTGACACAATGTTTTTCTTTGAAGCTTTTCTCTTTGCAATTAGCATTAAGGTTGTATGTGACTATCTAGGCTCAAGTGCCTTTCACAGAACCACAGAAACCTAGAGTCATTAAGGCAGGAAAAGACCTCCAAGATTGAGTCATCTCATTCCTACCTACATATCAGGTCTATTTAAGTCTTTAACAGTTAAAGTTTGCAAGATTTTATCCTCTGATGTCTGTGATCATTTACCTCCAGCAAGCTCTAACTAAGGCATTTTAAGTGAAGAGTCTGACATCAGCTTTTAATCCATTTGATTATCCTTCTACATGCTGATGAGATGTTTGTGGGCCAAGTGTGGGAACCAACTACATCTCACTTGAAAAATCAAGACTCACTACATGTGCCCAAAATAGCTGCATGAATGCTGTGTAGTATTACCTAATTTCAGATGGCTAGGAAAGCACCACACTAACGGAGGTCATACTTCACAAAGGTTAGTATCCCCTTCCTTATGTGCCAAATTTGCCCCATTGCTGTTCTGTGCCCCTGTGACTCACACTTCATTAAGTTGCCCATAAACGTGTATCAAACTCTTGCAAACTCTGCTTCTAAAAGTCGAGCACGCTGTGTGTCTTCTCCCAAGTGAATATCAAGGTCCAGAGGTCAGAGGCTGTGAATTCCACCTGGAGTCCCTTATTGATGCCAGAGGAAGAAAACATGAGATACAGTGCTTCCCTTAATGTTCCCTAACGACTGGCTTTTACTTTAACTGATCATCAGGGTCTCTATTGGTATTCCACTGTGGCACGCCCAAACAACATCACTCTCTTTAAAGGCTATGTAAAACTCTTGCCTCATCCTTACAAATGTCTCTTTCAGACATGGAGGCCTAAATTTCAGGCATTACTGAGGTTTAAACTGCCCAAGTTTCTCTCTAAATCTGCTCCTAAGGTAGGCATGCTCAGGACATGCAGTTTGGGATTAAACGGAAAAAGCATTAAAGAGCAAATACTTAAGTAACTGTGGGTTTCTTTTGTGGATGCATTATCTCAATCTTCTCAAGCATCATGGAATGATAACTGTTCTCAAACACAGTATGAAAGGTATTACATGATATGCCATCATTATGGATCACAGCTTAATGAACCTCTGCATTTAATTTTGTTCATAAACAGTAATCAGGAAAATTAATAAAACTACCTCTTAGAGTAGTACTGCCTTCAACACGGTCTCCATACCAGCTAGATTCCACACCATCAGGGAAACAATGATTTTCCCCTCTCCTGCTGCTTATGTTTCTTCTTTTGAGAAACTTCAACAGAATAAAAAAATGTATTCTATTTTCCTTTTCCCTCACCATGCAAAAAAAAAAAAATTTCCAAACAAGATTATACTGTACTTCTACTTACAGAATTAGCATTTAGAAAGCACGATTCACCCTAGAATTCTGTATCACTTTTAAATTTCATTCAACTAAAGTGCTTGTTTACTTTTTCATGCTTTGAGTAATTACTATTACTTAGTACTATCCTCACTTTATCAGGGAAGCTACTAAAGAAACTGAGGCATGCAGCAGTGAAAGACCATAGCCTGCTTGAATTTGCATGAAGATCTGCAAGAGTGCCACCGAAGTGCATTGAGTTACGTTTATCCAGAACTAGGTTACTACACAGCACACAGCAGAGACCTAATCATTCCAAAAGTCTCCAAGTACTGCTGTGGTGGAAGGAAAAGAAGTAAAATCTGTATTCTGAGTCACAAACGTCTTCCCAATTCACCTGCTCATCATAAAGAATCAAATCATATTTTTAGCAAGAGCAGCCAGCGAGGGGTCAGGAAGAGACTAAATAGCTCTACCAAGGTCATACAGGAGATTTGCAACAGAGAACATCTCTAAGCCCTGATTTTCCAATTTCCAGGATACCACCTTTAATCACTCACATACCTTTAAACAGCACTAATCATAGCAGTCAAAACAGATCCAAAGAAAATGTTCTGCATTCCCAGAAGCAGCCCAGTGTCTTAAAGCATCATGTACGTCATCAAAAGAACATTTCAGCAGAGAACACCTAGCTGATTCTGTAAAAGCCTGATGAGAAAGGATTCATGTCAGGCACTACCACAGAGCTCCTTAACTCACTTTCCTCTGCTAACTAGATCAACTGTGCATCACACTGATGAGAAGTGTGAAGTTAAGCTGAGTTGTTTCAGCTCACCCTCTGATACCTGCTGATCAAAGAGCTTAAAATACTTTTTCTTTCCCTCCCAATCACTGCCTTTATTACAGTTTTAGAATATTTTCTCTTTCAGAGAAGCAAAGAAAGCTCTATTAAACATTCATTCTGGGTATTTCCTACTGGAGTCATGTGAGGAAAGTTATTTTCATCATGCTGCTTTCTTAAAACAGATAAATTTATCATCAACATCTATATATGAGTAAAGTATCAAAAAAGTACAGAATAATCCTTTACTTCTTTTAAGAATTTCACAGAAACAAAGATGACCAACACCTCTGAGGATCAAGACCTGAAAAAAATCTTAAGACTTTGGTTTACATTTCCTACCAAAGGACTTGGGTCCAGATCAAGATGCAAAACAAAGAGAAACTTGTGGTACAATACAGAATGAAGAGGATGCAGGGGGAGAAGAAGAGGGTCATGAAATTTTACTGTCAGGTTAGTCAAAGAATAACAAAATGGCTGCTCCACTTTATAAAACACATTGAGGCTTACTCTGGGGTTCAGTGATGTAGTTAAGCATTTCCTGTGGGTTCCCCCCTCAGACACACAGCACGTTAACTAGATTTAACCATTAAAATTCTAGAGGTTTTTTCCTCAGCACTGAAGATTAATATTGTCTTCTGGACAAAAGGGTTATTCTCCTATTTGGAGTCGTAATTTTCTCTCTTTCCCACCAAAAACTTTCAAACATTTTCTGAAACTTATTTCTAATGAATGGTACTTAAGTGCACCCATCAGTTCTGCCTATTTCATTCTGGTTAGCTTGCTCACTTGTAGTGCCTATTTCTGTGAATTCTTACAAAATCTGTAAATGTTAAAGCCATCCAGCATTCAATGTTTCGGCCTCCAGATACCACAAAACACAGCATAAACATGGACTTACGCAGTTCTTCTCGGTGCCTCTCTGTCTCTGCAAAAAACTGGCGAAGCTCCTCTGTGATCTCCATGTTACTCAAGTCATATTCTATCTCCCCTTCAGACTCAGAGTCTTCCTCCATTTCAGAGTCCCTTTCAGCATCCTCTTCCATTTCGGAGTCCTCATCAGCATCCTCCCTCTCTTGGTAGGCACCCGCGTACTGCTGAGCTCCCCCACTACAGGGAACTCTGACATCTGGTCTACAGCTGGAAGAATAGTTTGGGGTATGTGGGAGATCATTCCCATCCCAGTATGAGTAGTAGCTGTTTGGAGAGGCTGCAGCAGGATGCCACGGATGCCACGGCAGGTGATAAAAGCACTCCATGGCTTTCCTGTAGGCTTTCTGGTGCCTCCGCATCCAGCGCATGGCTAAGTCATAGTGCCTCCAGTACCTGGCGTACACTTGGTGAGAGTACCATGGCTCAGTGTCTTCCTGTGGCCAAAACACATGAGGAGAGGGAAAGAACACCAAAAAATCAACCACACACCACAGCACCAATGCTTCCCCCAAAAAAGGAGATACGCAAAGAGAGAGAGGAACAAAGAGTAATTGAGAGGACCAACATTGTCAATGCAAGCACAACTCTGCCTTTTAATCCCTAGTCATCCTTTACCTATGATAGAACATGGAGATTTGGAAACAACACGCATGAGCACAGTGCACATGCACCACACCTTGTTACTCCTACAAGAGACTGTTTTGGCATCAGCACAACTACCAGTAAAGAACTGGAAATTGAGAAGTTGTAGTGTCCAGAAGGTATTTTCCAGGTATTCATGATACTACACTGGGAATCACTTCTTTTTAAGAAATACGCTGTGCAGATGTATAACACAATTCCTTAGACACACGCATGAGTTGTAAGAACTGAATCACTCCAAGATGTAGATGTTACAACCTATAGCTAATTTTCAAATCCACAGAAAACACAAGAGATTAAAATTCCTCTATTAAACAAATACATTCATTTTGTCCAGTAACATATTTCCTCCAGTAACATATTTCCTCTATCTGCCTGCCAAAGTGTCTCAGAAAAGGTCAAACAGCAATTCAGACGAGTTCATATATCCGCCATGGCCTCAATCAAAAACAAGACTGTATTTAGTCAAATGCAAGCTGCCAGTAAATCTCCCTTTTGTATCTAACACCAACCAAAACATGAAAAGAGGCAACAAAGTGCCACTGATAAAGTACAGAGAAAAACAGTTCTACAGAAGGAAACATACTGTAACACACCTTCTCCTGTCTTCCAGCTAATCTTAGTTTTCCTGAAGAAAGTTTCATGCTGTTCAGATTTCACCAGCAACTACAAAGCCTCACAGTCCCTCCAGCCTTAAGCTCTCTTCATACAAGCCATTTCACCTCCCCCCTCATCCTACTCTCAAAAGGCAGGATAACAGAGGATCTTAAAATAAAGGCATAGAGTAGACTAGAGCCTGGAACAAGTAAACTAAACAGCAAGTATTTTCTGCCTGTCCCTCATGTCTTAATTTCCATACGAAACCTTTTATCTGGACTAAAACAGAATGCCTTTACTTTAAATTGGAAAATTTTAATTCTGCCATGTTTTGGCAAATGCTCAAAACTATGGCAAAAGTAGCTGAGGTTCTCAGAGATGTATGTGACATTTACAGTCCTTTATTAAAGTTTTTGGGGTTGTTTTTTGTTTTTGAAGGGCATACAGGACAAAAATCTTTAAGTCTGTTTTCTCGATTTGCACTGGCACCATTTCGGAACCCTTAAAAGAATGATTCTCTGGGAAAAAAATCCCAAAGCAAAACAGCAAAATCAAACCTAAAAAATACTTTCCATTTAACACAATCCAGAGATGTTAATTTAGTTTCTGTACATTTGTTTTCACTTTCTGGTTCTCAGACAATAATACAAATGCTAGTGAGTTTGGAATAACAATAATTCCAATGCTCATGCTACATTTCTTTCTAGAAAATTAGCCCATTATTCCATAAGAGATCAACACTACATCTTTTTAAGGTCATTGCTAAATGCTCTCAGAAACAAAATACCTTCAGCTAATAGAGAACGTAAAGAAAATCCTCCACAACAAACTTGCATTCCCTAAGGTACTCCTGATCAAAAATTGCAACCTATTTTTGAAGGGCTGTGTAGCTCAGCTATGTGATTTAAAAGTGTAGACAACTTGTCTTTCCTGAAAAGAAAGAATTCACGGAGATGAAACTTCAGTTATTTTCCTCTTGGTCTAACACTGCACTGCTACAAGACCACGCGTTTTGGAGAATTTATTCCCAAGATGTGTGGGCAGAAGAAAAGCATCTGCCTTCCATATGGAATTGCTTCATCCTTAATCATCCAACTACCTAACAGCTAGGATGAACAATGTTTTATTTACTGTTTCCCTTTGCTTAAGAATGTCACACTGACTCCTCGTCCTTCAGCAGATAGATGAGAATGTCCTGTTATCAAATCTGATACATTAATAAGTTACTTTTAAAACATTTTGCCTATTTTTTTCCTTGAATATTCAAATACTTTAAAATCCAGTTTTGAAAGACCATGAAGCTTGAAAAAAGCAGGTATCTCCTACATTCTATATATCTGCAAAGAAGAAAATATATTCTTTTAAAGCTCAAAAATTATCTCCAGTTCTTCAAAAATGTTTCTAAAAAGGAACTTCATGACTTTACTGAAAGCACTGGAATCGAGTTGGTTGATTTGTCTGGCTGACTAGCTCCAGTTGTTAATTTAGGGGAAAGGAAGACAAAAAGCCAGTTCATGCAGACAGAACTGTGATGCTGGTGCTTGTCCAACTACTTTTTGTTAGGTTATTTTTGTTGAAAGCGACCCTTGAAAACCATTCTTACATTTGAATTTTAAAAATACATCTGTTAAAAAAGAAATTACAGAAATGTTTTACATTAGGGTGGAAAAGGGAAAGGAACACTTTTAGTCTCACTTAATTCTGTGTCTGTGCTTTTTCAGCTGTGGAATAAATGGAAATAAGAGATTTCCTCAAGGAAACAAAAGTTATAAATCTAAGGCAAATGATCAGAGTCCTCTGTTATTCTCCTGTTATTTCTCTGGAGTCTTCCCAGAAGTAGACAAATCACTCATTGTTGTAATCCAAATTCTATTTTCAAAGCAATTTAGCTGCTTTTACATCTAATTTTTACATGTCTGCATTCACAGTTCAATAAAAGTGTTTATATGCATTTGATATATAAAATGTGACTAAGCTATCACACAAAAACTCGTAAAGACCTCTTACCATCTCTTGTGGACTTTGTTCTGGTGATGATCAACGTGAACTAGAAAAGAAAAGAGTAGCTTTTTAATTCTTAAAAATGTATGTATTAAGGTGGTCACAGGCACTGAATATATTTTTCATTATACTGAGTACTATGACCTACAACTGTTAAATATCCCTTCTCTGTTGTGGTGAGCTGAGGTCTCTTATTTATACATTTTGATCACCAGCAGTAAAAATCCCATTCATTAAAATTCTCCACTACAGTAAGAAAGTTAAAAGAGAGCCTTCTACAAAGTGCAGCCCAAAATGCTGGAACTGAACACTTCTCCCATTGCTCTTCTCTTTCTTTATGC
Organism: Grantiella picta; assembly: GCA_013397955.1. Taxonomy (NCBI): domain Eukaryota; kingdom Metazoa; phylum Chordata; class Aves; order Passeriformes; family Meliphagidae; genus Grantiella; species Grantiella picta. Next base: position 404,900 of record VZRM01005305.1, on the reverse strand, counting down.
CTCCACAACCTTTATTTTCCAAATTAAAGCCAAACAAAAATCATAAATGTAAAGGAAACAGTGTTCTCACTTTTCAGCTGTGTCTGCACAGGGACTTGTATAAAAAAAGCAACTGCCATAAAATGATTAAACCCCTCCTGATTCCACTCATGAGGTAAAGTTTCTGTTTAACCTGCGGTGCACTTTTGACCACATACAGTCCCTTCTTTTTCTTTTTTTTTTTTTCCTCCAGCATCTGATCCTGCCTCCCATGAAGAAAACACAGGTCAATTCGAGTTGCAACCACATTTTTTAAGTGTGAGGAAAAGGCTTAAGGAAGAGGGGAAACTGGATGGGAAAAAAAAAAAAGGAAAAAATGGCTCTGGGGGTAGAAAGGAAGAACAAGAGCTCTATAACCACCAGGCAGGATTTAAAATTACCAACATTTCCAGTGTGGTTTACCAGTACGTATCACTGAGAAATATTCTTAATCTCCTCTTATCGGACAATTATTTTATTACATTAATGGGCTAGCTGCTTCATTCATATATTTCTCCTGACATTCGCACCCTCAACCTGAACTTTATTTTAGGTGACTGTCAGTGAAACGTAACAGAAATGGAGTACACTAAACTACCTATTGCTACTCTTAAGATATGGTCACATGCTATTCCCAGAAACACTGGAATATAGCCAAGACAGCACTTAAAACTGTGGTAGATTTATACCAGGATAAAATCAGTTTTTTTCAAAATGCATAAGAATATACATACACCAGTTGTGTTCTGCCTCATATTTAACAATACTCTTTAGATTAAAGAGCAGCTTTTTGCCTCTTAAGACAAGCCTTACTGCATGAAAGGAGAATGGAACAGTCAAAGAAAATGCAAATCATGAAGCAACCACAAAAGCAAATGACCGTCCTTTCCAAAGCTCAAACCCATAAACCCCTGGTAACACCAATCCGTCTACAAGAAGCTCTACATACAGGAGCAGTCCCATTCCAATTGATGGGACAACTCATGCCAGCAAAGGCTGCAGATTCAGGCATTAGGCGACCAAAGCATGTGAGTCACTGGATTCTCTCCTTCCTGCTTGGAGGAAGAAGGAAACCTAGCACTTAGATCACTGCAAAACACAGCAGCGACTTGTAACACTTGAAACCCACACAGACATAAAAGATTGCTGTGCCATCCCTCTTTGTGCATTTCAAACATCTGATTTCCAACCACAGCCTTCTTCAAAACTTTTATTTCTCCTCTCATGATGTATACATATACTTTTTGTCTCTTTCCGATATATATTTTTCCCATATACATCTGGATACTGTCAAGGTTGCCATGATGTCTTTTTCTCATACTTAAAAACACATGGTATAGCTGATTCTTTCACTTTCCACTTCAGAAAAGTAGCTGTGTTTAATTTTCACGTTCACTCTAATGCCTACACGACAAAAAATTATTTGAAATAGCTTCAGCATAGACAGAAATCAGGATAGAGCTTAATGTAAATGATTTTTTAAAGCAGTAATTGGTAAAGCCTGATACTTTATTAACACACAACATGTAAATATATATGCTTTCTGAAGGGGAAGGAGGGGAAAAGTCCTGGCAAATCCATCCAACTATATTAGTTTACCAAATATGAAAAACCTGTTTTGCCAAACACAGAAACTTTAATTATTTTCATAAATTATTTATGAAACATTAGACTACAAATATAAAGCAGAGCATAAAAATGCTGCAAGCAAGGACACTAAATTAAAAAATGAGTTTGTTTTATGTTGAGTTGAATTACTCTTCCAAAACAAACTACATAAAATATGAACCATGACAAGCAGCAGAAAATAAATGTAATAGTTCTACTTCTATAATTTATACTTCTAAAAATAAAATATGGAACCAACTGATCATATGAAACTCACCACCAGTATATGTACAATTTTAAATGGGAGATTTGTTTACTTATACTGATCATTAATTAAAGAAAATTTTTTCTACTTCCTTTGTCCAGTTTAAAATATTTCTTCACTGATAACGAACCAAGTATGTACTCCCTTTCATCAAAACATATCTGTTCTCTTACCAACTTGAGGCAGGTGAGCATTAGTGAAAATAAATAGATCTGATCAAAGCAGTGACAGCATTTAATTCCCTTGGAGTCAACAGAAATTGTTGTCATATCACGAGACACAACCACAACCTGGTGTTTATAACTTGGTAAATCCCATCCTGGGACTAGTGGTGTGTTGGATAAAGGACTGCCCCATGGAGCTAACAGGGACAGCCCCAAGGCCAGTGCGGGATCAGCAAGGGTTCCACACTACTCACAACACCCCTCAACACAAGATTAACTAGCCTGCTGCATGATATTAAGGCAAAAACATCACATGTTATTAAAAGAAGGTGGAATTTCAATAAATTCAGCAGGTTTCAACAAAACACATTTGTGCAAAGCTTTCTTGAGAAAGCCAACTACGTTTGAATTGGAAATGTTCCTAACAACAGACAGCTGACCAGCCCCTCTGCCCACTGCTGCTTTTGCCCCTGCTGTGAGAAGTGTCTTCAGTCAGGCCAGAGCTGTTCTAACTCAGTATCCAGTTTCTGGCAATAGTTAGTAAGAGATACTCAGTAAAACGTGACTCTAATTCATACAGGAATTACTTTTCCAGGTACAATTCTTGTGATTTCAGCAAGTGGTAATTCAGACACTTTTTTTAACTCCAAACTGGTTTTGGCATTTAAAGCCAAAACCCCCATGAGTAACAGGTGTTTCCAATAAATCCCCTGGCAGTAAATTTCACAGTTTATGGAATGAAACATAATTTTGTGCTGTATACTTTGAACTCACCCTACTACATACTAGCTCAAAAGATTAGAAGACTTCAGCAAGAAAAGCATGCCGTGTAACAGCATCAATAGTGTGCATCCTCTCATAAACACTACTTCATTTTATACTTCTGGTGCTTACTCTTAGTGCAGAATTACACCAGAAGAGGGAAATGTCTGAAAAACAGTCTGATATTCTGTGCTTCAGATTAAACACTGCACATTGCTATGACGTTAACTTTAATACCACAGTGCCCTAGTTAAAGTCACGCAGAAACACAAGCCCATGATTGCTGGGACAGTTGGCAGCAGAAGTTATTTCTCTTCAAAAGAAGGGGTAAAAATTCCCAACACTACACACTGCATTCTGGTTTGTGAATGGCTGTAAATACAAGACTTGTCCAGCACTTAGGACACAGTTATGGCTGCTTCTCATCCCAGCAGCAGTGCTATGAAAACCCACCTATCACTATGATGTTCACATCAATGTCCTTACAACAAGAGAAGGAATTCCTGTGAATATAAGGGAAACAAATTAACATAAGGCAAAATAACGTTCTCAAAGTTTAGCATATGTATTACAGCTCTTTTGGCCTGAGCAGAAGCCGAGGCAGTGTAATTCACTGTGGCTCCCCAGAAGAGGGTCTTCATTCACTGAGCTCCAGGCCATAAACTCAAAAGCTATTTCGACCAAAAATCAGACGGAAGTAATGAAGTGCTAAAAGCTGTACAACTATCAGTAGCCCAGTCAGCTTATGTTTCACGTATAGCTGGTCAGTTTAGTTAAAAACAAGGAAGAGGACAAAACTTTTCCAGTACAGCTTTTGGAAGCACAAGCAATGTCCTGGTGGCACGTATGTCGTGGTCAGACTGCGGCCAGTGACTTAAGGGCTCGCAGAAGGAACGAGCAGCTCTCGCCTCTGCAAAGAGGACACACAATTACATCGGAGGGCTGGCAGCAGCACAGGCCTTGTGCCCGGCTGCCCGCGGCCGCAGCACTGAGCTCTAGCCCGAGCTGCCTCAGCGCCGCCGCAGGCCCGGGGCAGAGGAACTGGGGAGGAAGGGCAAAGCCCCGCGCCCGCACCGGTGCCACAGCCACCGCCTGGTGCCACAGCCACCGCCTGGTGCCACAGCCACCGCCTGGTGCCACAGCCACCGCCTGGTGCCACAGCCACCGCCCTCGGCCCCGCCACGCGCCCGGGCTCCCGCATGTCCCTCCCGAGCCCCTTGCTTTCCCGCTCCCGCCGCCGTTCGCCCCGGCTGCCGCCGCCCTCAGCCCGGCCCTCTCCCCGGGCGGGAGGCCCGCGCCGCAGCATGCGGGGGGCACTCCGTCCCGCACCCACCCGGGCAGCCTGCGGCTCCGGCGGGCGAGGGGAGCCGCGCAAAGCAACCTCCTGCGCTCCCTCGCTCCGTTCCGGCGGGCCGAGCGCGCCTGCGCCCGCCGCTTCCGCCCCGCGCTCCGCGGCCCCGCGGCGCCATCTCGTGGTGCTGTGTGGAGCTCCGCCGCTGCCCACAGCCGCCCCGTGGAGCCGCTCGCCCCTCACGGAGCCGGCGCTGCGAGCTCACAGAATGACAGGATCACAGGCTCAGTCAGGCTGGGAAAGACCCTGCGGGGTCATCAAGTCCAACCTGTGTGGGAACACCACCCTGACAGCTAAATCATGGCACTGAGTGCCACGTCCAGTCTTTCTTTAAAGACCTCCAGGGACGGTGTCTCCACCCCCTCCCTGGACAGTCCGTTTCCAATATCTAATCACCCTTTCTGTGGAAAAATTCTTCCTAATGTCCAACGTAAACTTCCCCTGGTGCAATTTAAGACTATATCCCCTTATCCTATCTGTCCTCTTGTCCTGTCACTCGTTATCCAGGAGAAAAGACCAAGAAGTGACCTTGCTGCAACCTCCTTTCAGGGAGTTGTGGAGAGCAGTAAGGTCGCCCCTGGGCCTTCTTTTCTCCAGGCTAAACACCGCCAGCTCCCTCAGCCGCTCTGCATAGGATTTGTGCTCCAGACCCTTTACCAGCTTCGTTTCCCTCCTCTGGCAAGTTCTGAAGTCCTGCTGTGCCACCTGGCCTCTGGTTGCCACCTCCAGTCCCAGCACAGTACAGTGCTCACCAAGCTGCAGTCTTACTCAAAACAGGTGCGCTGCGGTGGTGGTGGTGTGGAACTGCCATACTTTGCCCTCTGGTTATTTTTTTTCCCTAATTAATTTCTAAATTGTCTGTTCAGGTTCTGTACTGAGCTGCTATTTTCACAGGGCTGTGTGTGAGCAGTCCCTTGGGGACCTGTCACAGCTCACAGAGCAGGGATTGCATTTTCCTCTGTGTAGCATTCCACACTCTCTGTATTAAATTTCCCAGCTATTACCTGGTGCCATAATGTTGTTGTGTGTTTCTTCATGGTCAATACACCCCTCAGCTGTACCATACTGAATAGCCCAGTATCTTCAACAGACCATGCCACCCCATCATCTGTGCCCTTCTCTGGACAACTCATGGATGGGCTGTAACACATGAGTATGGCTCCTGCTACTGATCCTGGCAAGAGGGGCTCCCCTGGGGCTTCTCTCTACCGGGGCTATTTCTCTTCTCTGCTTTCTGTGCTTTTGATTAATACTTTGGTACAAAACCCCACCCATTATCCCTCTTTTTCAGTTCTCCTGGTGTGCTTACTGCTCTAGCTGCTTGCCTGCTGAAAATTCAAGCAGATCATATTGAGACAACTTCTCTTTGTTACCTGCTTTAATTAAAAAACCCCATAATTTCATATTTATTCTCATTCATAGAGCAAATTTCTACATTTATTTCCCATATGTCTACTGAAGATATTAAAAAAAATATTTTCTACTAATTTGCCTGGTATGGACATGAGATTTAATAGTTCACAAGATCTTTAAAAGTGATAAAATGATAGGATGTAAATATATTTTCAGCATATTAAGAGCACCAAGTCACGCCATCCTGAATGCTAGTGGCTTCTCCATCATCTATCCTTTTCTTCCAGCTAGTGTGTCGCTGTGTAGCTTCTTATGGGAGTCAAGTGTCTGTGCAGAGCTGAGAGGTCTAGATACTGCAGTGGATTTTAACTGTGGTCCTGTTCAGCCCCTTCATCACAAGTGTTTTGTGATTTCCCTGTGTGTGGCCAAAACACTCACAGAGAACCTCTCTGTCTCCAAGAAAGAAGTGTATAATACAATTACCAGCCAGCTTTGTCTGATGGGCACCCAATGTGCTCAGGGACTCTTCCAGCTTTTCTTGCTCTGATCTGTGTATTCCTAGAGGCAAATTTGGATTGCTTTATGCTCATATATTGGTATCTGTTTTTACACGTGGCAAACTGGTGGCTGAAGGCTGTGGACAGCTGCACATCAGTGTTATCTCGGAGAGTCAGCAGGTAAATCATAAAAGAACTATCTTTTAGTCATCAAGAGCCAGTTCTGGCTTAGGAAGTCCCATGCACTAAGAAAGAGCTGATCTATGCTTGCCATGTTCTTTGCTGAGGATACTAACACTGGTCACTCTCAGAAGTAGTAATGGTCTGTGTAGATCTTTGGTTGGAGTATATTATGGGATTATGTTATATATGTATTAAAATGAAGGCATGCTTTATTGCTGAACTGTTGCACTTTGCATGGGAGAAAGGCATCAGGGCAGCCTGCACAAAGCTATGGCATATGTGCTGGTTTTGTTAAAGTTACCAGTTTCAGGCAAAGACTTCAAGTAATGCCTTGCTGATGCTGCTACGTAGATTTTGAAAATGCAATCAGGCTGTTCTTAGTTTTGTAATATTTCAGTATAAAATACTATTTTTTTGGGTAGTCTTACTTTTAAAATGTACATTCTCTTGGTTCACTGCTTCTTGCTTATTTCCTTCTATCTGCTTTACTTATGCAGATTCGTGCCTGCGCAGCTATTGTCTGGAAGGAGAGAGAAAGTTATCTTATGGATCTACTGAAATATCACAATGAATAAACCTCTGATTATATACATTTTTTAAACAGTGAAATCGGTACTTCTTGTCTGCTGAAAACCAATTTCTTTCTCTGTGTTTCTCCTGATCACTTTCTCTTGATCACTTCTGAATCTTTCACATCACAAACTATCTGCTGCTGTATGACCTGTATTTTCCTTGGAAGACTGTTTAGAGTTAATGAGTTTAAAGTCTACCTTATCAGAGGAGAAGGAGCACCCTGGCAAGGCTTGCTTTTAAAGGAAACCCCTTTACATGGTCCCTCCCACAACCCAACACTAGAGAAGATCTCACATTAATTTTTGATTGGTAAATACATTTCTTCTACACAAAAAATGTAAACTGAGTCTAGAATGAGGTGAATACTCCTGCATTTTCCTTCTCAGAGCTAATGCTTTGGTGATTCAAGAATAGCTCTTATTGATTCCAACATGAGCTCTTTTCTCACAGGCTGGGGGCCTGAAGCATCACAGGGGAGCCTTGGTTTTATTGATCAGTTTTGTCAATGGTGTCCCATAATGCAGCACGTCCCTCTTGAACTACTTTCTCCCACGACTGTGTTCCTTGCAGCTTTCAGTATTTCTCCAATAGGCTGAAAATAGGGACACTATTTGCTGGGAAATTTCATTTCCTGGCAAGAAAATGAAATGTTGGACCAGACCAGCTATTAGAGTACAGAAATTTCTTAATAAGAAACAGCATTTGCAGCTGTCAAATGTTAGAGAACATTTATCAGCTACTCAGATTCATTAATTAGCCAATTAATTGCATTAACTTATTCTTTAAGAAACTATGAGTTTAATGACTAGAGGTTTGTTAAAAAAAGGTGTAAAAAGTTTAAATCTGCAACACACTTACGTAAGCTGAAAAAGCATTCTGGGCATCAAATCTGAAGGGGAGGTAGTTTCCAGCACACAGTGGCAATGATTGAAAGTTGGAAAGTAGGCAGTAACCTATTTTTCTTGTTCTGCTTTTCAAGAATCATACATCTGTCACACCCAAGTGTGTGGTTCTGCACAGCTTGTGCAAATTTGTATGTAGACCATTATTTTGAAAAGATTGTATTATTGAAGTGTTCCTTTACTGAGTTAAATATAATTCAAAATGTCACCTTTAGAACTGCAGATTGTCCAAGATGTTGCAATTATTGACTCTGCTTGTTCTTTACTAAGACAAAATCATATTTTACATTATTTGTAGCAGATTTTCAATCATGATGAAAATTTTTTGTTTGGATTAAAACAAATCCTTCTTAGGTCTAGCTCTTGTATAATATGAATCTACAATTCATAAAATTTACAGGAAAATATTCCTTTCTGGGAAGGCGGGGAGAGTGTCTGCCTGTGTTTGTGTGAAACTACACGTTAGACTTCTCTTACTTACCTTTAGCTTTCTGAGGGACAGGTTATCAGAGGCAGAGTTGGGGAAAGGTAAAATACCTTTAAGACAATCTTACTGCTAAAGAAAATATGAAGTGGAGCTGGACTTCTAGACCAAATGCCAATACTTTTATCCAAACTTAGATGTAGCTTATATCTCTCTCCTGTAGCTCCTGTGGCCTCATTGTACATGGATACATGTTAATGAATTAAATATCAGCAGTACTTCTAAAAACTTTCCCCACTGGGACAGAGGGTAATATTCTTTTTGCTGTTTTTCTGCCCTTACTTAGTCTGACAGTGATCTCCACACCTGAGCTAGTCACTCTTCAGATACCATTATAGCCACGGGCAAAGCACAGTAATGTGTTTTGGGTGCTGTTCATCTGGTATATGTTGGTTATCTACTTTGGGTAGAAATGCATCACACCCCAGAAGTGCTTTTTTCTTCCACTGATTTTCAAGGAAGCCCGAGGCAATTCTCACATGGTGCTGTTATTGCAGGTGTGTATGTTTAGCCAGATAAATCCCTTTGAGAAAAACAATAGAAGTGTGAAAAGTTACTAAACGAAAATAATACCACAGATCATAAGAGAGAAAAACCCACCGAGGTCAATAGATGGCAGCATTGTAAATGGTAAAGCAGAATCTTCTGTCTGAAATAGTGGCGCAGTGGAATCTGAACTGGTTACTGTGGAGGAGTAAAAGATCTGTCTGATTTGTGTTCTTCTGGCTTGCTAAAATATGCTGTCTTCTCTCACCTTTCAGATGGGACAAAGTCTACGTTTTTCTTGAAAGCCATCAAAAGGATCTTGAACCATGCAAATTTTCAGAGTCTGAAAAGCAAAAGAAAACAGAATATTCAACTAACTTAAATTTCCTTTCCTGGACACTTAACACTGGAACATGTGGCATAGCAGCTTATGATGATTTAGATCAGAATTTTATGTGATATTTGTATGCAGTATTGCATACACAATAAAACGTTATAGTATTACATTTTCATCATTCTTTGAATTTTATTCTTTTGATCTTTAGTAATTGGATTTATTTCATGTGTCTTTGTTATTTTTGGCATTGTTATACAACAAGAGAACTTAGCAATTTTTATAAGGAAATACAGATGGCATAGTAGTCTTTCTCTTGTATAAAAAAAAGTAATTGTTTTACATTTGTCATTATTAATTGAGAAAACATTAATAATGCCAGAAGTGCTTTAAATGCATGCAGTCATCAGGTAACATGTGAAGAGGCCATTTGTAGCAGATTTTCAATCTAAGTGAGACTGAAGACTGTAAAGACATCAGAAGATGTGGCCAGGTTTTGATTCCTCTGCCCATGGGAGAGACACTCTGCCTTGATTGGATCAGGTAAGAGTTGTGTATCCGGGTGGCTGTGACCATGGCAGTGAAGGATGGGACTGCATCTCCTGGTAAATCCTGTTGTTCTGTTTAGGCTGAATAGCAGCCTGCCTTAAGTGCTACTGCATACAAAGTGTCTGATAACAGCTTCTCATGCCTGAATGTAGCCCCAAGAAAGTGTGCTGAATCAAACTCCACTGTACCTATCTTCATTATTCCCCTTCTCCTTCAGTTTTTGTAAAATTACTGACTCTCAAAAGGATCCCAAATGTGTATACTGAAATACGACCTCCCCAAATTACTAGAATCTAGTCCACAAAACTATGATATCCAAGTTAATTCTCTAGACTAATATATATTCCTCTCAGTTGTATGTTATTGTTGTAAGAATTTTCTAATTAATCATCAGTAATGAATGAATAACATTCAGCATTTTAATATAGCATCAGTCAGAGGGTTTTTGTTTATTTGTTTGCTTGTTTGTTTTCCTCTCTGCTTTGATGTAGTGGCATATTAGGGATACAACTGGCATCTTAGAGGAATTTCTAGGTTTTTATTGGTTTTATTTGTGCACTGAATATGTTCATTGGTTTTTGAAATGTCATGAACTGCCTGAGAGGTTTGTGCAAGCACATTCCACCAAAATGAATAGGCATCTATGTGTGGAAAGTGCTTGTACAAGTCCTGTGGCTTATGTTCCGTTTTCTCCATTATTGTGCATGTGTTAACTTATGCATAACCTTAAAAATCAGCCTTTGATTGACCAGAGGTTAGTCATGGGAGAGCTGAATAACACCTTGAATTCAATTAAAATCACTCAGTTATGTACTTTGTCAGGTGTTGCAGCTGCTTGATTTTGTAGCATTACCTTCCATCTTTCCTCTTTTCTTCCTTTCTTCTGTTATTTCTTGTACTTACCTGTTTTGTTCACAGCTGTTAATGATGGCTGCTTGTTTGTGAGCCATAGCTCTCTCTCACCATGAGCTGTTATTGCCTCACTGATGGTGTTTCCACGACCCTTTGAATCTCCACAATTGTAAATGGCTGTTCTCAGTACACTGGGTGATAATAATTCTACATAACTGCGCCTAGATCCCGAGGCAGACCACAGCATGCTGGCCAATCTCCTTGCTACAGAAGGTCTTTCATGAGGTGTTGTCTACACCCTCTGCTGTCAATGGCTTTAGTCACAGTACTTTGAACTGACACTAGAAGTGCACTGGGAAGCACTGCAGAATATTGGATGTTCACCTGCTCCAAATAAGAGGAGGCTGCCTTACCCTGAAAATGCATTGCTCTCAGACTGAGAACGACATGAAGATGCCTGTTACACTGCTCCAAAAGCTACAGAATGTTCTGGACACAAGGACAGGAGATGGCAATGGCTCTTGAGTTAGGTGCACAGCTGGATTACAACCCAGCAAAGTCAGTCTCAGCAGCTTCTTCTGGCAGCCAAGGATTTAGATGACCCATTGGCTGGGGGACCAGAAGAGCTCTGGGGGGCACAGGTTTGCTCTAAGAATGACTTCTGAACTGCTTATATGTCTCCTGTAGCCAACGGACTACATGTTGCTCTTTAGTATCAGGAATCTTGAGGTTTTCCAGGGTAGTTCTTTAGGGATCAACACTAGATCTGTGAAACCTGAAGCTGACTGAGGAGCTGACTAACAGGGAGGAGAGGGGAAAAAAGACAGATGTAGTAGAAGACATATGCATGACTTTTAGGTCCTTAATCCACAAGGTGGGATACAAAGCTGAAAGCCATGTCTGCAGATTTCTGTTCAAACCAGGAAGGGTTGGGTGTCCCAGAGAGTTACCTGAAAAACTTTTGTACTTCTACCTGTGTTTATTCTATCAACTTTAACCTTCCAGCTGTAGTGCCTGTACTTCCTTTATAGTCATTGAAGTCCTGCATCTCCAGAAGACAGAGATCCTATCTAGTCTCTGAGCTAAACTCTCTGGCTGCTTCCATTGACCTTAGACCAAACACAGATAAAATCTTACGTACTTCTGCTCTGTATGAAAAGGTACGTGAGAACAAAGTGAAGAAACTGCACCATGGAGAGATCTTTATTCCCAGCTGTTCTGTCAAAAAACAACACGTCTCTCCTTCTTTTAGGTGGCAATGAAATGAATGTGCCCCCTCTGATTATTGAATAGCTTGCTGAGTACATCACTTCCTTAGAAAATGAAACATCTGGGCTTCATTCCCTTCTAAGCCTCAGAGGCTTAATACTTACCCCCATGAGAACAAACAAACCACTTACCTCTTGCTGACCTTGAAAGCCTGACTCCTGTTTATAGGCCAGCATCAACATTTTGATTTTCATTCTGGCTTTTGTATGTGTCTACAGACATTATTTGGCAAGCCATTCTACTGGCTTAGCCAGGGATACTGCAGTGCTCCAGACACAAATATTTTGGCCAACATAGAGAAAAAAAAACAATTTAGGAGAACAAATAAAATGTTTGTTGCAATAGGAACGACTAATGAAAAAAATTTAAGTATTTTGAGCATCATCAGCTTGTTTTATGTCATTTTTCTAGTCACGAATCGGACCCAGTTCCTTTGTATAATTACCTCCATTATATTTTTTCAGGGAGAATGGTCTCCTGGGTTGGTGTTTGCATGGAAACATTGGCTGTTGCTCTCTCAGTGTAGTTGGTCCTTGTGCAGAAATACCTGAAGATCCACCACAGTAAAGGTCTCCCTAGGAATGAGGGCATAAGGAGGGAAACAATTTTTCTCAAAAAAACTTATGTGAGGGATGAGGGAGGTGAGTCATGTTGACCTTGCCTTCTGTATATTTTCAGCTTTTAGCCATGGGATCTAACTATTTGTGTTCTATGGGAAACTGATTTCTGCTTCTGGGCAGGAGAGGTGAAACCTGAGTCTTGGAAATATCAGAAGTACAGATGGTTTGTTCATGTGTGGTAAATGCACAGGAAGACCTCTGCTGTTGAGGGAGGTTGGATATACTGTTTAGGAGGGCACTGCTGATTTGTCTATGTGTAGGAATACCAAGGCATCTTGGACATATGAGATTTGTTCTACAGCAGCTCTCCAGCAACCTGTCTAGTTCTAGAGCTGGTTGAGACAATGCTCTAGAGTTATGCATGGAAAACAAAATCTCAGGAACCTTTGTACTTACAGGAGTACAGAAACACCAAACAAATGGATCTATACCTCAGAATTCCTCCACCAAAAATTCCCAAATCAGAAAAAAGAACTTTTCCAGGAGATCCTAGCTGCATGCAAGCCCAAAGGAGTGGCCTACATACAACTTGTAAATACTGTTGATTTGTGAGACATAAATTCCCACAAATCATGAAGGCTTCACTTAATCTTTCTCTCCTCAGTCTGAATAAAAGTTGGATGAGAACCTCAGTGTGTCAAACACTGATATAGAATAGCGCTGGAAACTCTCAAAACATTTTGGCAAATTCAATGTATTTGTGCAGAAACTGTTTTTATAACACTGGAAGCAAATGTATTTTACTTTGAGAAATCATTAATTGCTGCTTCTGGGTCTCATCTGGGTTGCAATTGACTGAGACAGTCTGAGGATCCTTGAAGGACGGAAAAATGTGAACTTTTAAAGGAGCTGGATATATGTCACACTGCTGAGATGGCTCATGTTGATCCTGTGTCCTTTTAAGCTTTCTGCCACTTGAGTAATTCTGGTATTGTTTTCTTGTTCTCTGATAAACTCCATCTGTGAAACCATCTTTGTCAGGAACAGGTCTTAAACACCTAGAAGCCTGACGTAGCTGGGAACTACGATGATCCCTTGGTGTCCCACACACTATTGCTCATTCTTTCTCAAACCTCCGGCTGTGTGGAGATGCAAGTGGCAGGTGGTCTATAAAATGGTAATACTTTGTTACTTTGCACAGGAAATCAGAACCAGAGTGTGTCCATGTATACATGTACTCCACTTTTCTAAATTGGAACTTGGGCTTGGAGTGCCCAGAATCCTCCTTCTGCAACAATATCTCCTTCCCTTCAGGGTCTCTGTTCTGGCATGTAGCTGTCTTTCTGCCTCCTCTCCTGGACTCTGTTTCTGTACTTAGACCAAAATTTTCTGTGTCAATTAAAACTTTTATTAGCCTTCTCAGCTAATCCAGATCTCCACTCAATAATTCCCTGCTTGGTTGCTTCTCTCTTGAAATTCAGGTTTAGGAAAGCTGCTGAACAGTGTGTTAATGAACATTTTGGCCCATGAAATGTCCGTGTGAACGGAGAATGAAAAAAATGTAATGACTAGAAGAGTTCAGCCATTCTGTGGATTTCATGCTGACTCCTTTTACGGGGTTAGCTTGGAGATGGGGAGAGCCTGAAGTGGACTGGATGAATAGCTCTGGGAGCTCATAGCCTCCTCCCTAACATTCTCCCTTCTGAACATTCAGCGGGTGTTTCCATCATGAGACTGTGGATGAAATGTATTTATTGCAGCTCATATGCTCAGGGTCTTCTTGCTGTGGTCGGAGATGTGTGTGAGAAGTTGCTTGGGAGACCTGATGCATGTGCACAGTCCCACCACGTGGCCAGAAATGATGTCTGTGATGGTGCACATAGTGACCTTGGTGGAGGAAGGACCTTGGTAATGCTCCGAATATGCTGCGTGTGTGGTTTTATGAGTGACAAAGTTGGCAGTGAATAGCTGTCCAGTGTCTCCATAACAGGTTACATGACATGTGCTGGCAGAAAGATGGCATCCCTGCTCAGCTGTATTCCTGAATCACCATCCTTGAGAACTTCAGAACAAAAATAGAAATGAAGAGATAAAACAACCAATGGTGAGGGAAGGAAAACTCTGTATGTGAAGTGAATTGCAGTCTTCATGAATCAAACACAGGGAATTCATAATATCAAACTATTTTCAAATTGTACCAACGGAGATTCCGCAAATCATTGCATAACAATTTACAGCCAGTCATACTGAAATAATAAATAGGCACAAAGTTTTAATTTCCTGGTCCTTTTATCCACAAAGAACTGACCATTTAGATGATTACTGACATCATCCTTCATACAATTTCTGCAGAGCAGTCAACAAAGAGCTAATGACCTGACTACATCTGTCATACTGTATTGGATTGGGCCAGCATTCAGTAGTGACCCTAAAGACTGTAAAGACTGTAAAAGGCATACAAGTGCATGTATTGCCTTTGCAAATGTTTAATGATAAATTGAGGTGGCATTAATTCCCAAATAATTAATTATGAATTGTTCATCCATTCTTTTAATTAAAATTTCTTCACAAGTTTTATCTTCCCAGTTTGGTATCCTATGATTTACAACTGAAGCATCTCTCTGTTAAAAGAGGACTTGCTATTTCCTGAGAGACTCCTATAGAATGAATAATGAAGTACTTTTTATTAAATGATGGTGAAAATCAAAATCTCACTACCAGTATTTCATGGAGGGTTTATCTTAGAAGAAAGGAGATGCACATGGGATTGAACTAGTGTGACAAGAAATCTTCAGCAGTAGAGATGATAATCTGCCTCTACAAAATGAGAGACATGCTGGTGTGATAAATAACACTTGCTTTGAAAACCAAATGCAATACTTGCCCATTCAATTTCCCAGGCTTGAATGTACACACAATCTTTACCAGGAAAACCAGCTGTTGCTTCACTTCTGTTATTTCTTATTATACTTACTGTATGTTGCACCCAGAGACAGCTTCGAGCTGCCACACACACTATACAGACACCAGATACACAAACTAACCATGAATATGAGCACTGCCCTATTGTGGAAAGGGAGACAGGATTGTTATTTGTACTGTAAGTAGTCAGAAGGTGTTCAAATACTGCTGTAATGGACGCAATATGACATAAGTAGATAGATACAGAGGTAGTTCCAGAGATTTGTTCCCGAGAACATAATTCCACTCTACACATAAGCATTCTGTGATACACCTAAAAAAAAAAAAAGGAAAAAGCTTCTGCACTTGCATTGTTATTTTACAGGTTTATGGGGACATTATAAAACTATTTAGTCAAGTTTTTTTTTTTTTGCTGTATTTAGAATAGCATTCCTAAGAAGTAAAAAATTATGAGAATACAAACAGTGAAAATCCTTCTCAGACTCTCTCTGGCTGGCTTAACTTTAACAGAATTACCAAGGCTTATTTTATTACAATTGATTTAATAGTGTTAGGCTTTCAGAAGATATTTTCATGAATGAATGCAACTATATTTCTAGGTTTTATCCTTTTTCAGAACAGCTAGGACCTGTTCTTACTTTGAATAATATGGAGGCCATGCTGTCACCACCTAAAATTATGACATTTTCCATAGCATCTTTGCAGTTCTGCACTAATCCTCAGGTTAGGTAACACCTTTCCGGCTGGAGTTACTCTGAGGTGATGTCATTTAGTCTCACCTCTTCAGAAGTTATATGGGCGAGGCAGCCCTAAGGACTGGACAAGGGAAAGCAAGAGGAGCAGCATGTTCACTTGCAAGTGAGAGCATGAGAGGAGGAAAAGGCAGCAGTGTGACAAGATATTTGTAGGGCAGCAGTAGGAAATGGCAACTATTTGTGCTGTGTGCCAAGGTCTGAGTTATTTGAGTATGAGGTGATCCTCAGAACAGTTTATCCTACATACATCTGCTTGTTTGGAAATAAGTAATTTTTGATGTATCACTCTCGTTCCAGACTTTTGGGTTGTTAACAGGATACAGCCTGCACTACATACTTTTGTTACCTTTGTATCCCAGAGTTTCAGGGGCTATGTGGCCTAAGGGTACCTCTGATCACTTTGTTGACTAGAATAAAGACTGTCAGTTTGACACCTTTTCCTGCCAATACAAAGGATGGGTGCAGCTGCAGTGAAGATGGGGTGGTGATGATCCCTATGATGATCACACTCACTATGCTGAGCAATGATAATGCACAGGGCTGCTACCTCTCCCTGGCTATCAATCCAGCCTGGAGGTGAGCAATCCCACTGCTTCCAAAAGACTTTTTACTGCTCTCAAAAGGTGCCTGACCATTGTTTCTGGAAATAGTGGGATGTGAAAGTGACCAAGGGAAAGTCACATCTTATTGTGTGACGTTGTTCCAAGTGAGACAGTGTTTCTGCTAGAGCATCTCCTGTGGTCAGGATATGGAGGCCCTAAGGTTAAGTTTCAAAAGCAGAATTTTAGGATGCTGCTCTGACATCCCTATAGGTATATTCTTCTTAGAGCCTTTAATGCAGCATGCCTTTCTTGGTGAAAAAGTGCTGTACGTGTTTTGTAACATCTTCAGAGAATTCCTGAAGCTTTTCCAATAAAACTGCTGGTAAGATCAGAAAAACTGCATGGAAATAATTGTACCATAAAGTTTTAAGATATTAATTTCTTCCCCTTTCACTCCTTTCTCCCATTTATCTCATTACTATTCTTATTGCTCTAGAATTTAAAGAAATCTGTAACTTGGTATTTTTCATTTTGAAGTAGAATGCTCTGCCTTTTCTTGGCATCTAAATACTATTCAAAATTCATTGTGTTACATTGTCTGGGCATTGCTCATAATACGTTACATTTTTCAAACTCTCAAGACACTTAGCCTTCAAATTTTTTAGTGTAGATGAATTTTGGCTCATTATATCTTCCTAGAATAGATTTAATTGAGATCACAATGTCTTCACTATCTTGTAATGATTATAGAAGTCTTTCCTTAGCACAGTAATACAAGGAAGAGTATTCGACACATTTATAAGAGTTATCAACTAATGAGATACAGTTTTCACATGTATACAACTGGGCCACATTTCATCAACCTTCATTAAACAAGAAAAATAGAAGGAGCACAAATCTAGTTGGGTTGTGCTAATGCACAGCCAGAATTTTTTCTCTTAATATTTCCTTCCTCTGCTACTTCAGGATTTTTGATGACAGAGCTTGGAAGATAATAATATAGAGTATAATAAATAATAAAACTTTTAAAAATAATTGTGAATACCAGTTCTATTTAAAATGTTCAAGGTGAAAGTGTGGCAATGAGGGGCAGCACAGGTGTAGATTGGTGGTGGCAGAGGCACATTTCTGGGGGGTGTTGGTGCAGCTAGTAGGGCACACTGGAAATGGAAGCAGGAAGGGATAAGCCCCAGTGATATCTGAAAAAGAGTGTTTTTTTAAGTGATCCGGATAGATGTAGAGGGAGCTGGCTAAAAAGTGAAGAGATGTTAAAAGTGCCAGGAATTCCTCCCGGGAGCTGCAGTCCTGACAGGAATGCAGAGAGCTGGGATGGACAGGGTTGGCATGGCTTGAACTGTAAGGATTTATTTGGAAAAAAAGAGACAGTGGCTGCTCCATTTGAGAGGGCAGGGAGAGACCTGCAGTTTGGAGGGGCAGAAGCACACAGTTGAATGAAGATAACTATATTTATAGATAAAGGAGGTGGAAGCAGGAAGGTAGACAAGCTAACACAAGGAAAGAAGAAGGGGACCCCGATAATAAATATTGCATGACTTTGGAAATGCAGTTGTCACCTGTTTAAAGTTCTTGCTATAGCTGCAAAATTAATAGCATGATAGCTTTCATCAAATATTTTTTCATATGCATTTTGACAACATCTGAATTTCAGAGGTTTAAATTCTTTAAAACTGGGAATCTCAATATTATCTTTTTGTATGTTTCTACAATGTCCACTACTTATGTAGGCTACTATAGGTCAAAGTATCTTTCAACTCACATCAAGAGAAAATTTTCAGCTCTGATGGTCATTCAAACAAATTATTGTATGACCCTGCAACAAGAATGGCCATAAAATATTCCATCTGTTCACAGCTGTTTCCTTGACCATGAACAACAGAACTTTCATGATCATGCTGCAAAACATAACAAATAAGCTGCACAGGAAGCTCCAAGAAATAACGACATCTAAGAAAGAAAGCTGTAAAAAAAAAAAATCTTTATTTTTAAAAGTCTTATTACATTTAACCTGCTGTTCAAGTGCTTGAAAACTGTGTGATAAATAGCTGATGTTTAAATACCCTTAAACCAAGCCTTTTCTGACAAGTGCATCAGTGTGTGTTCCTACATCAGATTCAAGGACTCTCACAAATAAACAAAGAACCCAAGATGATTCTGCACCTTACTAGCTGGGGGGAAAGTTTCACAAAATGTCTTTGGGAACAGCTTCCAGTCTGGGTAAAGAGGAAAAAGACATTGATGCAATTATCCTTTGATTTTCTCTGTATTCTGCCTTCTGGTTTCTAAAGAGTTTCTCTGCAACTGAGATACACTGGGGCAGAATTGATAAAGTCCAACTGTTTCAAAGCAAACAAACATGGGAAATTTCTGTCACAGAAGTTTTTGTGGGTGTTTTTTGGTTTTTATGTTTTTTCTAGTAAAGGCATTTCAGACTAAAATGGCATGATTCCTTTTTATGGATTAAAAAACCCACAGCAATTCGATTAAATGATTACAGTTCTCGGCAAGAACATGCTGGTGGGGTTATTTGTGTTTCAGTAAGTCATAATCAGGCATTGCAGCAAACGCTTGCAAGATAATCTGCTGCAGAGTAGTAAAACAAAGGAGAAATCATCCCCATCAGAATATTGTGCAACACAACCTGTTTTATTGGCATTACCTATAGCAGTGGTTGCAGCTTATTTAGAAGTGCAAATAGGAAGCTGAGCTATATTAGATATCAAATGCTGGAATACCTGGATTATTACCAAATGTTGCAGTGCAGAGGAATTGCTCTGACTATGCTCTGTCAAGTTCTGGGTTTTGCTTTTGTTTATAGTGTGTGATTATTAAGAAAGCCTTAATCTCCATTTGCTCCAGGTAAACACGTCATTGGTTCTGAACAGCTCCAGTTTTCCACCCAAGCAGGCGATTTCCTTCATAAATATTTGATTTACTTTGGCAAACATCAACATTTAAATGGCAATCCCTCTACATCTATAAAAAGCGCAGCAACTCAGGGCTTGTTTTTCTCCTATGTCCCCTCCTGGACCTATCCTACTTTTTCCTCTGTTCTTGCCTTGCTTCTCTTAGTAATAACTTCTATAACTTCTAGTTCCTCAGAAAATCAGGCTTATTCCACAGATGTTTTTCTGTGCTGTTTAAAAAGGGAGTAGAGGCCATGGTCAGCACAATGTACAGCATCCTCCTGAGCAAACTGCCTTGACTGCAAATTGTCCCCTGGAGCATGGAGGCATTTGAGAGCAGAGATGCTGATGAAAACAGCACAGCTGAGTGCTTCCTTGGAAGTGGAAACACTGAAACTCACTGGATCAGTCTGGTAGGAAATAAGGTTAACATCCCCAAGGGCAAAAGTCCCCTCTACTGTGGTGTCATTTACACAGGGTGTAGAAGAGTGTGGAATACCGAGGAGCTGACTTTCTTCTGACTAATACTGATGAATATCAGAAAATCAGAATCAGACTTTTATTGCTTTATCATGTTAGATAAACCATTGTGCTCTGAGCCATTTTTTTGCTACACTTTCTGGTGATAATTACAGTAAGAAGAAGGTGATGGAAAACTTTGCCTGAAGCATTTTTCTCCCTTTCTTTTTTCCTCCTTCTCTTTATTTAGCACCTTTCTACAAACACTGACTATTGCATGATGAATTTTAAACAGCCAAAGAAAGGGTTATTTAGCATAGGAAATGTCAGTAGAAAAGTATTTATGGCAAGATAACATATATCTGTTCAATAAAACTCAACCAAGGGTTGCATGTGGAAGAGCAGCAGGTGGAGACACTGAAAGTCCAAAAATCAGAAAAGAGCCTCTGAAGGCTGCAGAGCACAATTTTTTGAAAGCCAAGGAGTGTTTTCTCCCCAGCTCTGTACAACAACTTTAAGGGTAGTATTAATCCTAATAAAATATTTCTAAAATGCAATTTGAGAGAGAATGTGAGGAGCTGTGTTTACCCACTGTGCATTTTTTTTAACAGCATTTTGCTTCTCCCATGAGTACAGAAGTAAGTAATTCTCTCTCTTTCTTGGTGTTGGATTTCATTTTGTGTACTCCCTAAAGAGCGAGTTCAATTTTATCTTAATAAAATTTTGACTTGAGGACTCCATATGGAGTCCAAAGTACTTAATGTTCTCAAGAGCTGATCTGAAATAAACAAAATGAAATAAGGATGACCACACAAATAGTCTCGTGACACATTCAGCTGACATTTTTTCTGGTTTTCATTTAATTTCTTGTAAAAACTCTGACCCTACACCCAGAATTCCACACTGCAATAAATGCCAGTGTCTTGCAGTCTCAAACAGTAGCTTGGGGTAGAAATTCCTCACCCCTTGCTGTCTTTTTTCAGGAGCAGAAATGAGGCCGGGTACAACCCTTATGACTGCAGAAAGAAAGCTGTAATTCAGCTGTATCCACATCAGTTAATGGGAGCTGCCTGGGAGTGCTGCTTGGTGCTGTTGCTGCATGACATGGGGCACTGCATCCACCCTCCTCTCCAATCCAAACTGCTGTGTGCCAACTGATTATCCCTGCTGACTTTTGAACCACAACTGGAAACTTTTGGGTAGTGTTAGCTGAAATGCTCCTCTGACTATATAAATTGTCAGAGATCACTGACAATTTAATGGGGCAAAGGATGGAGCCTAGCAGTGTTAAACCTGAAGTGTGCCTTGGAGCTGTTTGATTTACAAGAATAGGCATGGCCTTTCTGATTTTCTGCTCTCCATCATTAAATGCCTCATCAGTTATATGTTAGATTTATTTGGTCATGCTTTACTTCTAAACTCAGGAACTTCCTGCTCTGTTTCTTTTCCCATAGACGTGGCTCATTTTCTTGTGCTCCCTAACCCCAGTTCACCTGTTCTCTTTCTACTTTGACAGCTTTAGCAATTGTTGAAGAAAATAATCCTTTTCCCACATCCCTTAAAGTATTGACATGACCCATGGATAGAGCTGACCTCTGCTGTTCATTCACCAACAGTTACCTGTTTCTCAGTATATGAGAATGCTGCAAAACTCGGTTTTTTTTCCTTTCTTCTCTGGTGCTAGTAAAAGGGAGGTTGAAAAAGGCAGAGACATATCTTTTATTTAGGCTTACAGTTTTTTATCCTGATTAGACTCATCCAGAGTGAAAGACAAGCTCCCTTTTAGGACTTTAAATAAATAATGGCACACAGTGTCCCAGCCCATCATCGTTGAACACTTTTCACAGAGGGTCGTGAACTCCATACTGGCCTCATTAAAGCCATGGAAACTCCATCAGTGCTTATGTTTCTGTGTAATGATTTAATTGAATTTTCTTATTGCTGGAGCATTTCATTATGCTAGTGAATTTCACGCTGAGTCCCTAAACTCACAGATTTTTTGCGCAAGTCTAAATAGTCCAAAATTGGTTTTACCAGTGTGTAGTCTGCTGACAACATATGAGGCCTGAATAAGCAAACACTTATTTGGAGAGCTGGGGGAATTTTCTTAGTTTTGTCTTTTTACTTGAGGATTTAATTTTACCCTCTGTGTTTTTTATTCTTTCTTTCAAACAGAATACACAGTAGACTTTCCAACCTGTAACAGTAGAACAGTAGCCTTAGGAAACACTTGACATATAAACAAAAGAAGCTTGGACTCATTAGTATGTACTAGATAGAGCTGGACTTAATTTTGCAAAAAAAAAAAAAAAAAAAAGCATGTGACAAGAAGCGGAGTGACACCGAAGTGTTAAGCTCTAATCTAACATTGTTCTGGGAAGGCAAAAACCTATTTAAGACACAATAACTTCTACATTAACATGGGATTGTGGCTGAGAATTTAAATGCCACAAAGCCAGAGGAATTTCCACAACAATCAAATTTCAGACCTGTGTGGCACTGAAGATTAATATTAGTCTGGACAATGTTTTTTTGTGATGAACCCATAAAAAGCTTGGATGAGGAAAGACAGCTATGAGGTGGAATAATTGAAAGACTTGGTGGTTACTTGTGAGCAAGCAGAGATCATAGACACACAACACTGACACTGAGTGTACATGTCTTGGCACAAAGTATGCATCAATGAGGATGTGATCCCCAGCAGCAGGGTGATTCCTGCCTCAGCTGGGCATGGCTGAAGAGGCAAATCAGTGAGCCTACAGGCAGAATACAATTCACAGTATTTTATATCTTGGAGTATGAGCCACACATTTCAGCTGACTGTGATGACCAGATCTTCACCTTACCTCAGCTCAGCTGTTGCATACTTTTTTGAACACTAGTGATGCCTTAGAAATGGTGGACGAATAAATAGCAATCATCTTGAACATTTATGACTTAATGTTCAAATGTAATTTTCTCTATTTACCACCTCTGTAATTTGAATGGCATGATTTTCTAAGTTATAGCCTTCTCTCTGCGGTAGACTTGCTATTTTTTGAGGGCAAAGCAACTTGTGCCACTAAGCAGGTGTGCAGCTAAATTTTGTATCATGATTTTTCTTTGTGACCTCTAGTTGTTGTCCTTGATAGAGGGAATTTTATTTATGGTTCAGAGAAGACATTGAGTCCACAAATAATTATGGCCAGCCCTGTGGGATGTCTGTACTTGATCAGAAGCACCCATTTATGACATCTGGGCATTTGGAATTGTTTATTTGCTGATGAGCCAAGCAAATAGTTTTCTGGAAGAGAACGTAACCTGTAGCCAAACCCCATAAAATCCTACAAAACCACTTTGATACTGACACAGATGTTCTGATATATATATATATATATATATATTTTTTTTTCTTTTTTCTTGAAAAAATCCCAGCTTTGCATGGGAAGATAGAAACATGAAGACAAGTTCATGTTTTCATCTAGAAAAGATGCAGCGAGTGAATATAAGAGGATGGACATAGGACAGAGAATATAAGGTTGCATTTTGCATACTTTACTCTTGAAGAGAAGGGCTGTAGGTTCCCTAGTTTTCTCTTTCTGTTATGCTGACAGCAACCTGAAAAATGTTTGTGACGTCATCAAATGGGCAGAATACTGTTAAAGTTTGCTTAATAGCATTGAGTGTTAATCCACATTCTGTACCTGCTAGTGATGATATAAGCTTGGGTGTATCCACTGATTCCAGTCAAGTTGTTCTATATTTGCCTACACTGAGAGTACAATTCACTTTGATATTTACAGGCTATTATTTGGCAGAGCAGCTTAGCTTTAGTGTGACTTCTTGTAACTATGAATGTAATTTATTTGTACATTTTACATTTTTTAATGTACAATGCCAGTATGTTGCACTGAATAAGAATAGCAGTACTGGGAAAACCAAAGGGAAGTCACAAAATGAAAAAAATTAAATTAAAAACTAGAAAGGTGGGATTGCAGATGCTGCAAGACTTATGGTTGTTCCCCATTTGTGTTACATTTATTCATGCTTAAAAATGGAAGCAAAGGAAGTAAAAGTTTAGTTTAACTGATTGCTTTACATCATTCCAGCTCTTGATGAGATTCTCACATCAACTGTATATTTTATGAAAGCCCATAATTAAATTTATTGATCCCATTCTGGGGGATGGGATCAAGGTTTTCTTGAAAAGTCAGGTGCTTTAAAGAATGCTGCCCAGAAAGTCTGAAAGCAACTTCAAATTATTATTTTTTGGAATGAGTATGAATTCAGTTTATATATATTACTTATATGGAGTATATGAACGCAATAGTTTGTAACATGTATGACATAATATTTAATCTACATATTATATAAATTTATAGCATACATATTCATATTTTATGGTGTGTATATATAGCTGTAGACATATTTATGTTATAGGATGTATCAAAACAAAGTTTCATTGTGCTGCCAGCAGTGCATCAGCTCCTTGTTTGCAGCAGGGGCTGCAACATTGTCTACTTCACTTACCTAACTAATTGCTCAGGGAAATGTATCCACTGTGCTGCTGCGGCATGTGGGATGGTGTGAAAACAGGCTCTGCTAGATGACCTCTAAGAAGGCAACGAATAGCTCACCCCTGGGAAAAGAGGGCAATGGGCTCAGTTCCCCCATCAGTCCATGTTTGGGGCTGCAAGGCATCAGGTTTCGGTCACTCCGAGCCAGGCTCCGCTCTGCCGGGGCACACAGGAAGCAGCGGGCACAGGAAGAGCACACACATGGGTGATGTGCTCCCACAGGAGAGGGCTCCTCTTTCTGAGCGCATGCAGACACAAATTCTTAATGCAAAACTTCCAGAGAAACACCTGCTCGGAGTGCACCTTCTCCTCTCCTTCAGACAATTGTCTATTCAGCTGTGCAGTAGCATTCCCAAGGAGACTTTCAGGATTATATCTTCATTTTTAAGGGTATTCCTGACCACAGGGGGAAGTTGGCATCCTCTTTAGTGCTTTGAATCATTCTTCAGGAGCCTTCTTTCAGGCCTGGCTCTTTCCACTGGCAAAGTAGCCCTAAGCTGGGTGCCCAGAGTTATATTATTAAGGATGCCTGCTGTGGAGAGGCATCCAGTTCTGAGATGTTCAGTGTTCGTGTTAGGCAAGTAAAGTAGGCAGTCTGAATAGATGCCATTGTGCCAGAGGACTGCAGGGACACCAAGTGCCAAGTCTAAGATTATAGTCTACAAACAGGAAGCTTATTGCTGCTCTCTAACTCAGCAAGCCCATTGAAAGCCAATTCCTTGAGCCAAAAGTGAACCAGCTCTACTTATTTCTGAGTCCCAGCACAGAGGGGAAGTAATTTGTTTTGGAGTTGGATTTGGAGATGGGGAAACTGACATGCCACATTTGGATGTTTACTTTACATATTTGTCATTTTATTTATGAAAAGTCATGGAATCTGAACAACTGGTTGGTGAATTGCTTGCAAAACTTGCTTTAAATTTTGTATGCATTTTATCTAAGTACTGAAGTATGGGTTTCAGCATGTTCCTTTTTCCATTTTCATTGCTTTGATTTATTCTGTAAGAACTTCTCTGCCTGTCCTATAAAATCGTACACTTGGAAATTATTTATATGCATGCTCTCAACATTAACCTTTTGTTTTCTCTTTTGCATGCTTATGACTGTCAATGCACATTGTGAAAATAAACTGTCTTCTTCAAAAGGATCTATCCTATTTCCATCCACAGCGTATGCTTGACACTTCTGGGAAAGAGGGATGGACAAGGAAGGAAATTAAACTGTAACACACAATAATAAAGCTACTTTAATTCCTTTTCCCTTCCTCAGCAGGCTGAATCACTTTTAGCCGAACACTGGGGAGTCATTAAGAGGGGTCACATGCTTTTGAATAAAACTGGTGTTAGCTGGCCTTCCTCAGCTCTTCCTCTCAGTGCTGCAAAGCATCTACTATGGCATGTGGGGAGTGTTGCAATCTGAGCTCAGCATTGAATCCAGTTCTTCACAGTAGCATCCAGTATGGAGCTGAGAGCTCCAGACTTTCTTACCCTTTTCCCCCCTGTGTTTAAAAACAAAAAATGTAGTCCTTTGTCTCCTATTCAGAACTGTCCAAGCCTTTCTGGTTCCAAAAGCTTTGTTTTGCTCTCCATGGACAACCATATTTTTATTCTTTTGCAAATGATGTAGCTGGGATTACCTGCCCTCTCTCTTCCCAGGTGACATAGACACATGCTTGCAAAGGTGCAAAGGTGGGCTGGCAGCAGAGTTGTCCAAAAACACCTGACACTTTAAAGAGGAAGGTGAGACGCCATTCACCGTGGCTTCTGGACAGCTACATTTTTATTTCAAAAATTTTTAAAAATGAAAGGATAATGGTACTGGTGGAAGCTGTTTTTCTGCTGGTGCAGACAATTCCCCATTTATATGGGCATGTTATTACTGCAGCTGTGATATGTTACTGCAAGTATATAACTGTGCTATGAGGAAGCAAGTGCTGTCCAGGAATAAATTTATCACTTGGAGCTGAGGATTTGGTGAATGGGACTCCCAACTGAATTTTGATGCCTGAATGGAGAACTGGTTAAGGCAGAAAAACTTCAAGGGACAAATAAGGCCTTTGATGTAATCAAGAACTTATTTCCAAATGGAAAAACAGTCTAATTTTTTAATGGTTCACTGTAAAAGCAAACCTTAATAACTTTATTGCTTAACTTTCTAGACCTTTGCAATTCTTTTAAAACCAGTGTAGACATGAACTGTTGCAAGAAAGTTTGAGGTGAAATGGGTTCCACTGTGGAATCAATAGCTGGACATTGTATTGTTTTTTGTGCTTTCTATGCAATAATTAAATGTTTATCCTGTGGTAACTCTACTGTTCTCCTGCCTTTCTAATTTGCTGCTGTGGGAACACAAAATTACTTGTCCGGTGTGTCACTCAATGTACAGCAAAAGACTTGAAATTACTTCTATTGAAAAAGCAATTACATCTCCAGCAGAAAAATAAAAAAGGCATGTAGATGCCATGGCCTTTTTTCAGAAAAAGCTGCTTAATGACACAGAACATGTTCATAAAAAAGTAATAAGTCTATTTTACAGCCTTGTTGTACATTGGACTTCTCACATTTCAAAATTCTTACTCCTGAGGAGCTTTTGTGTATGTGTGGGCGTGTGTGAGAATCAAAGGAACATGGTGTCCTTTGCTTTAATAGTTAATTTTATGTTATTGCTTTGTGTTTTGCAGTCCCTCTAGCCAATCTGCATTTATGAACTGAAGAGAATAGGAGCCACGGGCCTAATATTACAGTAAATTAGATCCTGAATTTCTACTCGAGCGATTTAGTTTTGAATTTAGCCTTTATTCTAACTACTTAATGTACAAAGATCTCACATTGGGAGTTAGAAGGTTTGCCTCCTTCCTCAGCAACAAGAAAATGGTAGTCAAGGAGTGAAGAAGAGTACTCTTTTAAACTCTGTTTGGTCTGCGGTTTTGGGATGTCTCTCAGATTTTTATGTGGTCTGCCTAGTCCAGTTACTAGGGCTACTGGGATTTTTAATTCTGAGTAGAGAAGGAGTAGAATTATCTCTATCTGTAGAGAGGGAAAAACAGTAGCTGTGCTTTTCAGATTCATTTGGAGCAAGACCCTGCTTATGTTACCAATCTCAAAAAAAATTGTTATTCTTTCATAATTTTATTTTTCTACAGTTGCTAAAAGCAAACTGGGTTAGCAGAGAGGAAATTCATGGAGTTCACCTTTTCCTGTTTCACAGTTTATGAGACACTCTGTGTTTGTAATATGATCAGATTAGACTGCTTCTTCTGTTCCTTTTTCAGCAAATGTAACAACATGTTTATGGACCTGTGTTTATTCAGATTCCTGGGAATACAGCCTATTTTAAGGAAAACTGTTCTGCTGTGACTGAGACGGATTGGACCAATTTAAATAATTGCCACCTCTTTTGTACTGTAAATATTTTGAAATTAATTATGTCCAAAAGTTACTACTTTTGATTTTTCACTGGCACTGTGCATCCAGATTCAAATTTTCACAATAAATTGTTGCGGTTGTTTCATGAAAAAAAAAATTCACCCCCTCGTCCTTACTGCTAGAGGTAATTTCAGCAGGATTTTTAATTGTATGAGATTTTCAGGAATTGCAGTAACAAGTTTTCTGTTGGGATGATCAATGATCTTGGTTGAAAAGACAGTGTGGTCCCATGTAATGGCAGTAACTTCCAGGTGCAGTCTCAGGAACACGGTCCCAAACTGAAAACTAATTGCTTAGGTGAGAGCAGCACTTTTGCCTCAAGTGAATGCAAGTGTCCCAGCTGACAAATCCACAGGATCTGTCCCAGGAAATCATCCTGGAACTCAGAATGGCTTGAGCACTTGCATGTTTGGACTTTTGCTTCTTTCCAATTGACTTACGGAACAAACCAACACTAATGTTGTTTTTCTGCTGTGGAGGCTCCACATGAAGTTCTCAGGACACAGACACCTGTGCTCACAATGCCTTTATAACTTCCACAGGCTTGAAAGCAGCCTGGATCCAACACACTTGGGGTAATAGTTGCTCATTCACTAAGTATCACTGGATTGCTTCATTTTCTAGTTATTTCAGCTGAGACAAGATACTTTGTCCACAGATGTCAGCAGTCTGAGACCAGCCCCACATTTTGCAGACAGATGCCTCATCCATTGAGGCTTAACAGCAATGGTGTTGTAAGGGAAATAAGGAATTCCTCAGTGCTGCCTATTTTCCTTCCAGATGAAAACAGAGGGACAAACACAAAAGAGCTGTATTTTGAATCTCACACTGGGAACCTTTCTATGCATGGCTGCCTTGCATATTTTTAAAAATTTTTTATGTAATTTAAATGTTTGTGGTTTAGTTCATTACAAATCTTAAAAGAAGACTCTTGAAGAAAAAGATGGGTTTTATCCAGTGACCTACAAAAAGTAATTGCTGCCTTTCCAGACGTTCATTAAAAATTAATGATCAGAGTAGTCCAGTAACAAGAGCATTCTATTAAAAAGTAGATACTTTTTGAAAAATGCACACCACAGATACTTACACTGCTACTCAGAAGAAAAACAAGCCACCTGTTTTGAGAAATGCACTAAGAAATGTAAATTGCAGTAAACAGTGCAGTCCCTCCTGTAAGCCTGCTGCTGTTTTTTTGCTGAAGTACATAAAGGTCCCAGAAGCTCCTTCCCTGCTCCTTGACAAGCCTCTGTCACCTGGAAAAGTGGTCCCTGGGTGTCCAAGCTCCCCTGGATCCCTCTGCCTGCCAGGGGCAGCAGGTCCCTCATGTGGCTGCACACTGCACCCTGGCTAAGGTTTCCATGTCCCAAGCCTGAGCCGAACTGTGCTTCTCAGCAGAAAAGGATTTATACCTTTTTGTAAATCGAAAGCCAGCCACCAAAGCTTTTGTTTGTGCTGGAGTAAGTAAGCCCCAGCAGCACAGCAGAGCATGGAGGCACTTGGTCCCCATGCACACACAGCTTTGCCTCCAAGCCCTGGGCCCAGGCCTGGCTGCTGTGTGGAGGAGCACACCATCCCTGCTCCTCCTCCAGAGCCCCAGCAGGTACAGCAGCTCCTTCCAGCCCTCCAGGAACTCGGGGCCGAGCAAAAGGTGCCTTGTTTTCCTGCAGGGCCCACAGGGCAGGGAGACAGCGGTGCTGAGAGCAGCAACTTTGCTACCAGCAGGAGGGCTGGCTGGCTGGCTGTGCATGCAGCAGGGTTGCTGTGGATCCAGCAGGTTTGCTGTGGCCCCGCGGAGCCCTGCAGATGCTGTGCCACACTGCTGCACCCTCTGCAAGAGCACAGCGCTCCAAGGCCATCTGCGCTGCCCCTGTGCTATTAAGGGATCAGCAGCTGGCCATGTCAGCTGTGTCTGCTCTAATAAATTAAGCAGTGCCAGGGCACATCGCTGGACCTGATTGTTTATATTGTTAAATTATTGAAATGCCCTTTGGCTTGCTTTTGGCCAAGCGGTGCTCTCCCTAATGATTCTCAGGCACAGTCCAAGAAGTCAGCTTAAACCAGGGACTGCTCCCAAGTGTGGTGTAGCTGCAGCCACCCTATTTACAGGCTAAGAGAGTTTAATAGTGTGGATACAGCCTGTTCTGTGCCATTTGGTCTCAGTGTCAGGGAGCAGCTTCAGGCAAGCTTCATTCAGAAATCGTGGCATGGCTTTTGGGTACAAATATTCTTTGTGCGTTAGACAAGCATGAGCTTAAAATTCCAGTCCGGAAAAATAAATCCATCTCATGCAAACAATCGGGGGTGTTTTTTTATCATTTCTGTTTGTTCCTGAAATATCTGTCCTATTTACTTTGTTTGAATATTCTTTTTCTCCAGCTGCTCATATTGATATACTGTTTGCAAGAGTCACATGGAAGCATTAGCTTTTGCCCTTAATGTTTTAGGGGACCTCTTTTAGGATGGGAAAGTAGGCACTAAAGCTGCAAAAAGAATTTAAGCGTTTTCTTCCCTCTTAGTAAAAAAATCCATAAATAATAGCTCTCTGCAAATCCTGTTTCAAGCACGTTATGTATTTATACACCCATATTTTAAATATATATATGCATGCACATGTAACATTACTTTCCCTTACAGATGAAAAACATATTATGGGCTCAATGTTCCAATGAGCACCTTAACTTGCTTACAAATAGTAACAGATCTAAGGTTTTTTTTTTAAATTTCCTTCTGCTTTTTATTTCTCTGTTAGTTTCTTTTCCTCAAAGGATTAAATATTTCCATGCAACACAGACTTTTTTTATAAACAATACATTTAATTTATTCTCCGTTGAATCAACCCAAATGTTTAAGCTTTGCTTTCTTGGTTACTGTTTCAAGTCTAAAATTATCTGTGAAAACTGGAGACTTAACACCCGCTGTGTCCTGGACAAACTTAATATGTTTCTGTATGCCAATCCAGAAATGACAAAGGAAGAGCAAACAGTTCTGATTGTGTCCTTACTCCCAGCTGGAGACACAGAAGTGTGCATTTTGGGGCTGTGAACATTGTGATAGGAATTTCATCCTTATTTTTGGCATACATTTAGAAAACTTTCAACAGTGGGAGAGACTGCATCCTGTCAAGACACAGCAGAGC
The DNA here is from genome assembly GCA_013397955.1 of Grantiella picta. Classification (NCBI taxonomy): domain Eukaryota; kingdom Metazoa; phylum Chordata; class Aves; order Passeriformes; family Meliphagidae; genus Grantiella; species Grantiella picta. Next base: position 373,971 of record VZRM01005305.1, on the reverse strand, counting down.
ATTCTCTTGATATTTCTATTTAAGCTTCTTCTTCTGCCCTTACCCAGAGAAAAAGCTTCATATCAAAACCCCCCACGAAATCATCAAATGACAAACATGAGCTCAGCTTTGGTTTGCTAAGTTCCCCCAGGAGAAATTTGGGTCTGAGTGCCAATTCTGGGGGAAAAGAGGCCTCTTGCTTAAGTTTCCTTGGATTCATTTGAGAAAGAAAAGGCTTCTAAACCTACCCTCTTTCAGTTCATCATCAACGAACAGAAATAGTTTCCAACAGCCTTCTGATTTTTACCAGGAAGAAATTCTGCTTTTTAAGGATGGAACCAAATGTCTAATTTTAGCTTTAGATCATTACTTACTTTTTCATGACATCATATATCTTACTTTCATTAGGAGACTGATGTTTGAAACCTTCAGGAACTACCCTCAGCCCCGTGGATTTGGATTTCATCTTGTAGTACTGCTGCTCTCAGCCATGGCAGCAGTGGAGTGCCACGGGAAGCAAAGAGCAGGACTGCTGGCAGCAATGTTGAGCTTGAGAATGAGGTTCCATACAGCTTACAAGAGAAGAGCAAAGATGCGAATCTCCTTGGAAGTGCACTGGGGAGTGAAAAATACATAATGAGACAAGAAGAAGTTTAAGACCTATAATTTCACGATGCTTTGTATTTGAAGAAACAGCCCATTTAGAATGAAGTGGTTGGAGGGAAAAACCAAATTTTGCTTTCAAATATTGAGTGATGCTGTGGAAAAAATGTTATGCCTCTGATGACAAAGATGAAGAGAAAGAAAGGAAAGAGGCACAGAAGGCAGAGAAGAGGATTAAGAATGAGTCATGCTCAACAGAAAAATGAATTCAAATCCCAGAGTAAATTCCAAATCATAGAATATGCTGAACTGGAAGGATCGAGTCCAATTCTTGGCCTTGTGCAGGAAACCCCAAGAATAATTTTTGATAGTGTCAGGAATTATCAGGGGTTTTAGCTGATTTAAAGCCTTTCGAAATCTGTATAGTATACTCACTTATTCTCACAAAAGAAAAGTGAGTAAATTGTTTTATAATTTAACAAAGATTTGTCCCAAGTTCTTTGGACCCTTTATAGATTTACTACAACTAATTTTCTTCATTTGGGCCCAGTGAAAATTGTTTACAAAAAAAAAAAAAAAATTCAGTCTTTAAACAATGAGAAAGGAATTTTTTGATCATATCTAAAATGGCTGTTATCGCATAATTTTGTCTCGTTAATAAATCAGAGCACTGTCTGGTAGCAAATATATATCCATGACATCCATTTATCCTACAAGAAGAATGTAATGAAGAGACTAAAGAAAAGTATAAAGGAAATTTATTGGAAGTGATTAAAGGACAAGGAAATTTAGACTGATGGATTAAAAGCAGAAAAGCAGATAATTAGAATTTACTGGGGCTGTATAGTGGGGCATTATGTCTGTTGCTCCCAGTCCAGTCTAATCCAATTCAATCCCACCAAAATTAATCCACCCCAGTGAGCATGTTCTGGCCAAGGATAGGCAACTGTCTGCCTGTGGTGACCAAGGTCTAGAATAAATCTTTTCAAGCACTGTTTTAATGATAAAGTCTCTGACCTCCATTCTCCTGCTGCTTGTAGGTCAGAACTGAGCTGGCACTTTCTCCTAAGCTCCTGGGTGTACCTGCCCCAAGCATCTTCTGCCTGCTAGCTGGGTTAGCATGTGTGCAGCTCAGACACAGCCAGTGTGAGCATGGATACTACAGGGGACATTAACAATGGAAGGATCAAGTCTTGAACTACCAGCCTTGGGGCCGTGGAAGGGATTAAATGCAATGTATTTTACAGAATCAGTGGGACAGTAGCCATTTCTCTCCTTCCTCTCCCCCAGGTTTCATCAAAATGACCAGCCAAAGGATCAGGGTAGAGTGAAGTGTGAACAGAGGGACGTTCTGAAACCTCCTTTAGCAGAGGTGTTCTCCACCACATGATGGGGAAATGACCAAATGACTGTACAGCCTTCATCCAAGTTGTAGTCACAGCCAGAGTTGGCTAAAGACATTCAGCTCTCTACGGAGAGCTCAGTATTTGCAAAGAGGCTTTCAGGTGAATAACGGGAGGAGAAAAGAAGAAATATATTGGGTTTAGATAACTCCTGAGTACATGAAAGCGCTTTATGGAGGATTTAGGCTGGAGAGAGCAGTAGAGCTTTTGGGAGGCTTGGAAAAAGAACAGTGGTTTTGGAGAGCAGACATGGGGAGAGTAGCTTGAGGTTTATTTCTTTCTCCTCCTGTTTTCCCCTGGGATATGGGGCTTCCACTTCCCCCTGAGACCTGTCAGGTAGCAGAGTATGTCCTCTGCCTCATGTGGTGACCTGCTGCCTCTCCAGCCCTGTTACAGGCATCCCCACTGCCCACCTCACTGTGCCTCAGCCTCCTGCGCAGGGAAATGTTGGGGCTGGTCAAAGATCCTAGAGGAGGGGCTAGGGAGCCATGGATTTCTGTTTCTTCTGCAGGAAAAGCCACCTTCTCCAGCCTGTAACTTCTCCCAGAGAACCAGCTGGAGGTGTCTTACCTTCAACAACTCGTTTCTATGTCAGTGGCTGCCAAATGTGCCTTTGTCTGGATCTGAGTGTACCATGGCAAAGTCAGTCATCATCAGCTCTAGCAGGATCTGCCACTTTTTAATGTGTAGGTGTGAGATTTTTTGTTTGGTTGTATTTTTTGTCAGTTTCTTTTCCTATCAGCAAGAGTTAGACTGTGGATTGATGCTCAGGTATTGAGAAATATATTTGATCTTAGAATAATGTAAAGAGTTCCAAGATTCAGAGGAACACAGAATACGTTCTACAGAAAACTTTGTCATTAAGTTTTGTGGATCAAGAGAAATAACTTACTGGGGTGCTTTGGAGACTTAGTGACTTTATTGTCCAAAGTAAAATCAAAGAGCATGAGTGTATTATCAGAGAACAGAAAATGTACTGCTTTTCTCACTGCTTTACCTTTACTTTAAAATTTTACTGTTTTTCTCTTTTAAATTTGCAAGATAACAGAGCCAGTGACTCATGGAGACAATGAACTAACTCAGGTAGCCTTACATCAAGCTAATGTAAATCATCTGATGATATTTCCATGACCTGCAACGTGAGTTTGGAAGTATTTGAGTTTGATTTAGCACATGGATTAAAAATAATATCATCCTTGTGTGGAAAAAATCTGCCCGCCCTAATGTTGTTTTGATTCTTTTGAAACTCTTTGTTCAGCTTTGTTACTAGCTGTGGATAATAAGGCCTTTTTCAATTGCCTTTAACAGCTTTCATGACTCTAGCCTAACAGAACCTCACAGTTTGGTCATTTGTCCTGAGTTCACTTTGATTTCTGTTATGACAAAACATCTCCTGGTAGTCAGATACATAATTAATGGTAATACAAGACAGCTATTTCTCCTTTAATATGTCTAGATTTCTGTGAAAAGCATTGTCTGCCTTTGTATTTCTACGGTTTTTTTGTGTTTTGGTTTTTTTTTTTCCCCCCATTTGGTTATGCTTCTGTGCTTAAAGAAATAACAATAATTAATTTGTTCTTTACTAAGACTGAAAACCTCTTTCATCTAAGATCTAAAAGCTAGATTATTATTTGCACCAGGAACTAAGTCAGGGACCAAGATGCTATTGTGCTTGGTGTTTCAAAGACAGGTATAAAAATGGTCTTTGCTAAAAAGAGCTTATGACCCAAGTGCAGAAGGAGAGGCTCTGGATAAAAAAATTACCAGGGCACCACAAGCAACTGATGAAATACCATTGCTCATCATGGTAAATTGGGCTTTATACAGAAAGGAACCTTTGTTTCCCCTGAGACTGTGTGCTTACAAAATCTTATGACAAGAGGATTTAAAAAATTCACAAATACAGTTCCAGAACAAATATACATAGACAGAAGAATATTTGCAAATATTTCAAATATCTCTATTTTTTATTATAAACTCTTCAAACTGGGTGACTATATCACTATGAGCATGGAATCCTGGTACACTCAGTTTTTATTTGCACTGCAACTTTTTTTTTATTCACCCTGTACTTTTGATAAGATGTGCAATTTTTTTTTTCCCTAATCAACATCTGCAATGGGTAGCTAGGAGCTGAAATCTTTACCTGAATCTGGCTTTTGATGGACTAGTGATTTCACAGTACAGTGTGCTAGACACTGTATGCAATGTGATTGAAACCCCTTCCAATTGTCTGACTAGAGGAAAGTTCTTCAAAATGATGACTTCTTTTGTCTCTCAATTCGTGTTCTTAGTAAAAACCTGTAAGCCAGTGGGTAATATGATCTAACTAAACACTGAGGTAAGACAATGCAAGACATGGCCTCTACTCATGACTTTTGATAATTTGCTATTTTGCAGAGTGAATTACAGGTCTGAAAGTTAGTGTTACATGTCCCACTGGTAATAAAGTTTGAATTAGAGAGATCTAGTCATGTATTTAGACACACCAAAGTAGAGTTCAGCTGTTTTTTAGAAAAAGATGCCAGACAAGGTAGAATGCCAAAGCCAGCATTACAGTCAATCAAATCAGTTGATTGGGGCTTCCCTGCTTTATGTGGGTTTGATGTTGCTCCCTTAAGAGTTATATCCTCTGCTCTGCCTGGGCCACTTGGCTGGTGCTGTCTGTCTCAGGCGCTTGCAGATCAAATGTATCTGATGTGTTGGTCCTTTGGACCTACACTGGATAATAAATCCACCACAGCTGCAACACAGCTATGGTGAAAGGAAAGCTAATAGTCCCCGAAAACTAGCAAATCTGACTCTTTTGGAGAAGTACCCAAGAACCAAGAATAAAATGCTCTAAAGGTCAGAGATTGTAATAGTTTATTAGTTGGTCCAGAAATAAAGTTTGGAATAAACATAGAAAGATTTGTTATATGGTTTCTAGTGACTAGAGGGAAATAAATGTTTATATGTTTATATGGGATTAATGGCAAATTTAGAGTGATACCTTCCGTTTAACTTGCAACTGCTTGGGCATAACTAAAGGAAACAGATATGATCCTAATATTTTTCAAGTATACATTGTGATTTTTATTAGGCTAGCTATAAGATCGACATCTCCCAAGATTAAAAATCCTGAATAAATTACTCAAGCCGATGAAACTGGCTCACAGGTAATGATATCTTAGCTGTACTTCTAGATATTTTTATCATCTGTAACTGTTCAGGAACACAGGCAATATTCTTTGAGGTACTCAATAACCCCAAGAGCTTGATTTTGTTCTGATTAAAAGCTGTATCCTGATGAAACAAGCTCTCTATTGTCAGACATTGCAAGACTCAAAACTGAGTCTTTTAACTCCTTTTGCATTGGGAGACTGAAATCTTTCAGAATGAGATGTGCTGATCACAGTTCTGGAGTGCAAGCAGATAAAATTATTGCATTTTCCCCAAAGCTCTTGTAGAAGATTTTGTCTACCCAGGGAAAGTGACAGAGCATTTGCCATCCGAATGTTTGAAACAGGCAAGGGAAGCCATCATTCTCCAAACAGCAATGGTGCCTTTGTTTCTCTTAGCAAAGCCCTTCACATGTGTAGGTCTTTGTCTGCCAGAGGTCCACAAGGCCACAACAAGAGGCAAAGCAGTGACAGAGCAAACAACCTGAGTTTGTCTTGGTGGTATGTCTGATATGTCACATAGCACCGTGATTTATTAATGTTGCAGCACACACCGAAACAATTCAGAGTAGACTATTTCATCTCAAAAGACAAGATTTGGTTGGTTGTCAGTGTCCTCTTGGAAAAAGGTTCTAAAAGCCAGGCCAAGCTTTTTATGGATTGGCAGACACTAGTCTAATCATATTTTAGCTCCTGAGCTTGTCTTTTTTGGTGACTTGATCTATTTTGTCGGCCTGGTGGTGGAATAGAGTAGTTTCGGGTCTCGATACCACATAGCAGGGTGAATTCACATGGTTTATGGACCTGGCTTACATAAAGAGCATCAGTTTTTTAATGTGACTAGAAAGAACAGATGCTGCAGTGACGATTTACTGAACTGCTGAACCTTCACAATGGTTTCATTTCCATCAAATGATGCTGAAAGCTTCCAGCTTTTTTACTTTTCTACTGCATTTGTGTTTTGAACATCCTTCCCCCAAGACTCATATGTATGAAGAGGACTCCACAGAACATGAAAATGGAGCATCTACGATAGCCAATCCTGACGTCAACAACTAAAAAGCAAATGAGGCTATCTCATATGAAGTGGACCCAGCTGACAGAGCAGATTGAATTTTTTTCTTTTATATTATAGCAGGTAGCTGCAATAATTTTGTTAAACACAACCTTTCTCAATGTAGTTGTTATGGAACTATATGTATCTAGTAATTTCCAGAAAGATGAGAAATTGAAAAACAGCAGATTGCAGCACTAAACACATGATCTTCATGATGGTATGGCGAAGACCTTTATCGTGCAGTGATAATTGCTTATATACTTTAACACAAATAGGAAGTAACTTTACACTATAAAGTGTTCTAATTAACTATCATGTTTTACGATATTACTTTTTATGGCAACAGGTAAACAATACCTATTAAGGTAAAAAATGGTGTTCCTTACTTTTGACAGGTTCAGCAGTTCACAGGCCCACAATGCACTCTTTCTGTTTTCCCTGTGACCACTTTCCCTGTGACCAGGATGTTTTTTACTGGTCCCAGGGCTTCTTCTGGACCAGAGATAGAAGGTTACTTTGGTTTTCAAGGCCTGTTGCTCTGCTCTACGACAGCAGATTTCATGCTTTCAATTTCAACTTTAAGGCTTCTCCTTTTCTGGTTATGATCACAGACTATAAAGGAAATACCTCACTGATATTTTTGGGAAGTGTCAAAGAGAAGCAAACCTATCCTCAGTGTCCTTGGTTTTCATGATGCTTTTGAAGAGCATCAGGGAAGTTGTGTCTGTTTCAGTCAGGGGCAGCCAGCTGTTAAGTTACTTGACAGCATAGATCTGAAGACTACACTGAAGGAGGCACCAGGAAAAACAGGGAGGCATCAATAATTTATGAATCAGGACTAAGGATCACTACCCAGAGGGCTTAGGAAAATATGCTTACTCAGTACCTCACTGAGGAGCTTTCATTATTGGCCAAGGCCACAGAGAATTTCTGTTTGATTGAACTTCTGGAAACCTGTGTCATTCTGCATCTGAGCAAGTCAGTCCTTGGAGTGCTTAATTATAGGGAAAGACTTGGGAAAAGCTTTCAGAGAGCAAACATCCCAGTGATTTGGCTGCCTATTTATGATGTGCCAGCTCCATCTAAATAAGGCTGGAGACATGCTGACCTGTGATATCCACAGAGTCACTTAGGACACATGTGACTGACTGCTCCCGAGGCTGGTGTCTTTGAAAGGCTTTGTTGGGAACTTAACCTGGGAAAATCCTTCTGAGGACATCTCTGTGTTGACAATATGCTGCACAAAGTTAAAGGCTTAACTTTGCTTACCATTCTTCAAAGAAATCTAGTTTTTCCCAGATGGTTCCTTTCCTCTGGTAGAATCCTATCCACATGGGAAGGAGTGTTCTTGGGTGGGTATAGAGCATGAAGTCTGCACGACTGGACTTAACTGGGGAGGATGAAAGGACACGGCATGCACATGTTCTCTGCATCTCTTTCTAGCTGCTGCCTGCAGCAGTGATTTATCCAGTAATGAGCTAAATAAAGAAAGAGAGGCTATCTTTGCTCATTACTTTGAAGCAATTGAAACTAATTTTACTAATAAATTAAATATGTCTAAGTGTTAGAAGCCTAGAAGAGCAGAGAATGACAAGTAATTGTGAGAGGCTTGTGAAAAAACGTGGGGATTTTCCCAGTGGAAGTGGATCTAAACATCCTAGTAGTTCAAGAAAACTATTCCGAGGGAAAATCTATAGCTACAGTCTCCTTTCTCTATGCCAACTCTTATAGAAATTCTTCTCACAGTCCTATGTGGGGCTTAGTGTCTCTGTCCTTAGTATCAACCTCATTGATTACTATTCCTGTAGGGATATTTTAATTCAGAACATGTCTTGCTTTCCCCTGAGCAAGTCAGTCCTGGTCAAGGTAAGACGGTGCAAGAGTCATCACCCCCTTATACTTTCCTCCAAAAAATACCATGAGCGAAGAAGTTCCCTGCCTCTTTCTGCTTTTCCCACCAACCCTCTGACCTGGTTTATAAAGTGGTCCATGACCACTTGGTTGGACACAGATGTGGGTCATGCCACAGACAGTGTAGCATTTCATTAATGGCATTTGTCCCAAGGATCTGCAAAACTAAAGTCTCAATTACTTTAATACCCTGTCCTGGGACATCTGACCCCTTTCAGCAGCATTTTCTCTCCTCTTTTCTGTACTTTTTGACCATTGATCAATAGTTATAATGTGTCAATGATTTCTCATAATTAAATGCTGAAGGACACTACAACTCTGCCTTTTTCTCATTATCTTTCTTTTGTACCATTTTGCTCTCTTCTATTCCTCTGCCACCTTCATTTACTTTCTCTTCTCCTATTAATTTCCCCTGTCCAAATGCTGCCTGACTTGTCAGTGCAATGTCTGCAGCCAACAATACTATTTGGATATCCTTTGTTCTTTACAGACACCTCCTCTCTGATCTCCAGACTAGTGTCCTTGTTGCCTTCTTTCCTGTTGTGCTTGGCAGACTACTGCAAAACTCCAGCTGGGAGCCAGATTTAGTTTAACACCATGCTTATTCGTTATTCTTTCACTCTGGCTGCAACTCCAACATTGTACTCGGTACTGCCATTTTTTTTTTTTTTTTTAGCTACTGTGAGCCTGAGAGATAGAAGTGGGGTGTTTCTACACAATAATCCTATTATCTAGTGAAGTTTTATATGCTCAGCATGTTTTTGTTGAACAGCCTTCCTCTCATATCTTTCCTGGCTGCTCAGGAATGCTTCAGATCTCCTCTGTGCTTAATGTCTGCTGCGTGCTTATCCTGGGAATGGGGCTGCCAGAGGGCACAGAGAGGCTGGAGATGTCCAGGTGCCTCTTCTCAAACGGAATTAAATTAAAATACAAAGGATGTGCATGGAAATGGCATATAAATCACTCAGACCCTTATCACAGCCTGTACCCCCATTGCAGTTAATTGGAGAATTTAAAAAAAGATAGGTCTAGCGAAGCAAGGTCTTGATTAAACCTAATCACACCTCTGCTCCTTGGTAGATGTGACTTATAGGAGTTCTGAAATTTCCCTAATTTCATTTAGATTCAGCTGTGTCTTGTTTCCCTCTGCTTTTAGCTTGCTGCTACCTGAGCTCTAACCCCAGAAGACTTATTCATGGGTGGGATGTGGCTACTGAGGGCATTCTGAAGCTAAGGAACAGGTAAAGAAACATGTTCCCTGTCAAATACATAAACACACAGGTGTATGTATAAGTATATAAACAGATGTCCATGAGTGTCTATATCAATATATTTGATGAGTCTGTAGGGACTGAGTGAAGCACAGGAAAATGGATGCCAATCAGATGGCAATTATTTTGTTTGTGTTTACAGACTGCCTGTTCTCTGCTGCCTGTTGCTCCCTGACACTCAGGTAAGTGGCCCACATCTTTTTTGGCACAGAAATGACAGGTGAGTAACAGGTCAGAAAGGCTGATGAGAAGGTATTACAGCCTCCAAATTACTTGTGGCTGCTTAAACACAGTTCCTTAGAATGTTAAATGAAAAAAACTTGCTGGGAGCTGTGATGAGAGCTTTGCTTTTTCATCATCTGAAACAGGAGCATGGCCATGGAGGTTGATTTGAAATGATGCCAATATAAAGAATAAATTCATATTTATATTGACATTATTGTTAGCAACATTGACAGTGACAATAATAATAACATTATTTGAGTAGTAAACTTGTGACAAGCACTTTGTGTGTATGTTATAGGATTTGATGCAGGAATTGTCCTTGTAAAAGGCCATGTAAATATTTAAATATCAACATGACTTTCTAAACTTATGTGACCAGAAACAGGAATGTTCACTTGATACAGTAGGTAAACTTGATGATTATTAACAAATAGTACAAGACACTTTAAATAGAGACCTGTTTGCAAAATGTTGACAACAGTAAGCAATGTCAACCTTCAACTCCATTTGTTTATTGTTATCTTAGGTGCAATGAATGCTGTGTAACAGCAATGATACACCCCCTCTTTAAAATGACCTGCCTGTAAAAATACAGTTAGGATATGCTAAAGAAATAAACCTGCTTCATAATGTTTAAAAACTAGCTTTTGGTAAAAATATATATTTTGGAAGAAGTCTATGGTATTTCTAATTGCACTTTGATTACCTTTTTGTTTATGTTGATGTGATCCAGTCACATTCCCCTTATTTTTCTTTCACTAGCAAAGGCAAGACAGTGACATTGTTTTGTCAATTATTCATGTCCTTCGAGGTTGAAAAGTGATAGCAAAGGTAATAAGAGATTCCATAGAAATGTGGTCCTAACAAGAATTAAACTTAGTTAAAATAACTGTTGATATTGATTTGACACACCTTGGTAGAGACCACACAAGCTTCTAGCAAGGGAAAGAAACAATTTGGTGCTTCAGCATGAGAATACCCATATTCTTGACAAAGATGAAATTAACCATCTTCTCTCTATGCAGTAGCACTCTGTTAAATCTTACAAAAGCAAATGTTGCGAAAGTGAATGTTGTGTCAAGATAAAAAGTACAGACTTCTTGGGAAAGAGCAAAGTACATTCTTCAAGTGTCTGTGTACTTTAAACAAGATCTATGAGAAGCAAGATGATCTATTCCTCACATTATCATCTGTTCCATCACAATGAAAGAAAATTCTGTAAAATGGAAAATGAAAGGAAATTATAATGTAAAGGATAAAATGTTTTATAAAATATATTTTTAAAAATACAGCAATAAGAAAAGCAGACAAATTTACAATTTAAAATTGCCTATTTTTCTCCAATATGTTATATAATCTTCTTTATACATAAACTGACACAATTTAATATTAGCTATATGTATTTTTGGCATACAATAGGTATAAATTTCTTTCAGCAGAGAACCCAAACATATATTTCAAAACCCAAGTCCTTTAAACAGTAATATGTACATTATATGCCATGTTTCAGATCTTTTTTCTATATTCACTTTTGCTAAGTCAGGAATCCAGGGGATTTTTGTCTCTGGCAAATATAGCAGATGCAGACCCACGCCTAGATATGTCAAGTGTAAAAAGAAACAACTGGAAGGGAAAGACTTTAAAGATTCAAATTTGCATTAATACCAGGAAGAAGAAAGAAGTATTACTTTGTCTATTGCTTTGGAGCACGTGAAAAACCTCTAGAGATGACTGAGATAAATTTCTGCAGGGAGAGTGCCATTTGTCACTGTTTCTGACCTTTTTTTCCCCCTCTTTCTTGAAATATCTTTTAAATATCCCATTAAAAAGCATAAAGAGTTTATTCCTCATGGTAGGAGACCATCCTGCACTCAGTACAGCCCCACAGGGCTCAAAGGAGCACCTTGAAGTACATGGGGCTTTAGTCACTCATTTGATATTAGCAGGCAAAATTGATGGTCTTATTTTACAATGAAAAATGCTTTTCTTGATGTATGCCATAAATATACCACTGCTGGAACAGTGCAGTCCTCTTAGGAACAGAAAATATTTGGCTCATCTTGCATGGTGATATTTTTTTCTTGAGATACAAATAGGACTTGGGCCTCAGTATCCCGTTACAAACTATATAACTGCAGCTTTAAGCAGATAATTTTTTCTGCATCTTAAAATACAACCTCCTGACAGAAAGGTGGCTGCTTCTACAGACTTGGAAACAAGCCTACCTAATTTTTATAACTGCCTGTACGTGTATAAATGTTTCTGTTTTAATATGCTGCCCCAGGCCTTGAGGTTCATGTTCTGCTTATAGACTTATTTTTCTAATTGCTGAACAGCAGAAGCTTTCTGTGATTCACTTAGAGTGGGTAAACGCTTTCAGAACACGTTTTTGTTATGAGAAATGCTTTTAGTGCTGCATTGAAAACAGCAGTCACATTGGGGATATAATTACCTAACTCATATTATTAATTTTTTTCTTTTTTGATAGCATAAATTTTCATAAAGTTTAAGTAGCTGCAGTGGAAAATCAGGAAAAAAACCCTACAAATCCCAACACCCTTTCTCTGAACTATGGGAAAAGCAAAATTCTTGAGAACCTTTAGAGTTATTTGCAATACTGGGCTTTGGATATAAATGCCCACGTCAAACATTTTGTATTTGTTATATTTTGTTTAGATATAGGAAAAAAATAATTTTTTAGCTGTAAGTCTTGCCTTTTTGCAAGACCTTGAATGGGGAGCTGCCTCTCTCAGTTTGCAGGAGATGCTACTCTGAAAGGCAGTGCTGACTTCTTTCCAAGCCTTTAAAGGGATGACAAAGAAATCCTTATGTCTACAAGTAAGGCCAAAATAAAAAGGAACATCCCCAGCCTGTTTCAACGTATACCCTTGGCATCCATGCCTTCACGACTATGGGTACATTTAAATTCTCAGAAACCTCAAACAAAACACTTCTTCATCCAGGCTCTTGTAGTTGACAGTAGCTAACTTGTAGGGTGCTTCTGAATCCTTCACACACTGAACACACAGAGCTGCTGAGGAGGGGGTGTGGTTCTGCAGGATTTGTGGAGTTTTTGATGGAAAATGCACAGTCATTGAATTTAATAGCTTTCTTTGGTTGTGCATTTTGTTTGTTTGGTTTTTTTGTTTGTTTGTTAAGTTTGTTTGTGATTGGTTTTTTGTTTCCTTTTTGCTTGTTTTTAATAATAAGTGCACCTTTTACTCTAAAGCAGAATGACCCGTTGTGGCAGGATGCTCCCCCCTCCCCCTTCTCTCTCTCCCTGATCACCGGCCGGAGACGGATGGCTCAGATTAGGTTTGATTGCTTAATCAAGGGCTATCTATGCTGGCGCCTGCAAGTCAAGGTGAGACACTGAGAGAATGTGAAAAATTTTTAAGTGACCGCAAATCCACACTCTTTTCCCTATAAAAACACCACAAAATCTCAGCAAAAGTAGAAGCTTTCTACATGGACATTGGAGCGTGAAGTAAAGTCTTCTCCCCTGAGCTTGGACGCAGGCTCTGTGGTTACTTCTCGCAGGATTGGGGGAGGATTCTGGTGCATCCCAGTTCCAAAAATTGGATTTGGTAAGAGCATTGGTTTCCTAAATTGTATTCTTCTTTGCTAGCTATAATAGTATTAATAGGTACCTTTTTCTTTTTAGCGCTATATTGTTTTAATCTCCCTATGTTGGGCAACATAAATATATATGTTTATTTTAGCTATGAATAGCATTTCATGTATTGTTTAGTAAAAAATTGTCTAGTTCTTTGCTCTGTTCTCACCTGTGTCTAATAAACCATAATCTATTTTACATTAGACATAAATTGGCTGTCTTTATAAGGACTTGTGAGTGAGACTAGGTTTTGGTGTGCTGGTCACTCTGACTAGGTTTGGTCACTAGTTATCATAGGCCTCAGCAACTGGTAAAATCTATCCACCCTCTGTCTCCACTCGTGACACCTGATGAAACAACAAATGGTTTTCTTTATATCAGATGCAAGATGTGGCTTATTACCCCTGAAGATAAGGGGTACACCATCAGCACTGTTTTGGAACATAAGTGAAAGTCTTCTTTGATAGCAGAAGATAGAGTGCTGTAGATTTTTTTATCAAAACCCATCTGCCATTGTTTTTGAAGCATAGGGATGTTCTTTTCTTGTGAGAACAGTGAATTGTCCCTTTGCATAACAGAACTAAATTTACCTGTGAAATGCATGATTATACCTTTCTGATACATGTTTTCACCTTGGACAGAAATATATACATATATACACACAGACACATACACAGATTTGAAGAGTACAAGGGAATATTTTGAAACTAAAGGCAGCTGAAATGAAACACATTGGTAAACCAGATTTCATTTCCTGTAGCTGTCTCCTTCTTCACTTTGACCTTTAATGTCATCAACACAATGCTTACCATGACTTAATATGTGTCTGTGCCTCATTCACTGGTGTTTACAGAAAGATTTTCTTCCATGACTTGGCCACACTTGTGGCAGACACCACTGACTAAGACTTTCTGGCTCCTGCCAATTCAGGATCTGACTTTGATTTGTTTCCAAAAAGTGCTGGTCCAGGGGACTCCTCAGCTTGGTGTACCATTTTCTTTGCAGTGCTCTGAAAGTCTCAGAACAAATTCCGGTATCTCGCTGTCGGCCAGAGAAACCCACATTTCCATCTTTCTGAGCCCTAGTAAGCTCAGAAACACTTTTCCCCCTTTTTCCCTTGTTGTGAAGAGGCAGCAGCTGTGATCAGGTTGCTGTGCCTGGGTCAGCACCCACTGCCCAGCAGAGCCATCACCCCTCTCCTGGGAGTCACCCTGCTTCTCCGGTCAGGGGAAGTTCTATCAGGTTTTAAAGACTATGCTGGAGGTAGTTCTGATGAGTTGAATCTCAATATAAAATGCTTATCAAGGGGCAGATTGCAAGTCCGATTAGTTGTTGATTAATTAATTTTCCTTAATTAAATTAATTCCTTGCAATAGGAACAGCTGCTAGACTCCACAAGGGCCAGAGTTATTGTAATGTTGCAATATATTGGAGTATTAACCCCTTGCTCTAGCACAGAACAGAGAGTATTTAAATATGTCCTGTGATAATGAAAATGTACTGCAGGCAAGATGCACAGTTTCCAAAGAAGCAATTTTTGGAAATTCTGGGGATCAGGATATGAGAAAACATTGAAACAAAATAAGAATGTGGCATTTTACACTCCTTGCATTACTAAGGCAGCGTTCTCCCGCCTCTAAAGCAGTTTGCACTTCCAACATGCCTCCATGTTACTGGCAGCTGACTACTTTCTCTTGGATTCCTTATTCCAACAATCATCCAGGAGAAGCTAAAACACAGATTCAAGCCACCTGCTTCCTTTCCCCTGGTGTCAACATTTTCAGTGCCCATCTTGCTCCTCAGCCTTCTCTCCGCTCCTCGTCGCTGTCCCTCCAGCTTCAAAATGCTCAGGAAGCCTCCTCAGGTGCCTGCATGTGGATCCAAACACCTTGTTCCTGGTGTAGGAACCAAGGAGGGATAATCCTTAGATTCAATTTGGCTTCTCCACTGCGAGGACTCCCCAAGGGTGTAGGGCTTTCCCCACACCATTGGTTTCCTAAGCCTCTCTCCTGTGTGGATTCTCTAACAAGACAGTCCCCATCAGAAAGGTTCTCCTTCTGAGGTGTTCATCACCTCAGTATGGGGTCTATGATTTAGCAAGGATGGATTTTGGATGGTTTTCCATCTCTCACAGGTCATTGATCAGTGTTGCATCAGTCCTGCATGAACCATTGTTTTTATTTCACCACAGATCTGTGACTTTGCCTGCTGCCCAGCCAGGAGAGCCTAGCATATTTCTTTATGTCTGAGACAGTTCTTATGTTAAGCTTTGCTTGCATTTCAAATATTTATACAGAATCTCTCAGGTGAATTTGTTCATGCTGTCTTGGGCAGCATCTCCACCTCCTCTACAAAGGCTGTTTATGCAAAATTCCTCCTTGGGGAAAATCCCCTGATGCTGAGGAAATTCTGAGCTCCCTCTGCAGGTTTTACTTCAGTTATAATATGGATTTGATCCATCTCCTGTGCAATGGCTGTTGTGATCAGGAATGCCTTTGTGAATACTTTTCATGCTCAACTGTTTTATCTGATTCCTCCTTGGAGAGCATCTTTGGTACTCCTCGAAGCTGTATTTGCTCTGACAGTCTTCGCAATACAATACCCTTGGGAATTTTAATTTTCAATTGTCTCGGTAATCTGTATATGTGTGTTTTAATTGCATGAAAATTTCCTCTTGCAGGTCCCAATTCTTTTTGCTCAGTGTATGCAGACGGTGAAGAACCCAGATTTCCATCAGGTGCCAGACAAAGGAACTGCAAAAACATATGTGTCCCAAAAATTTTCCTCCAGGCCCTGCCCACCCACTCATCCAAGTCCACATTGGCTCCACTGATGCTTGAAATACTCCAGAAAAATCAGCAAATGAGATAAGAAGAAACAGGATGTACTTCCAATTTCCAGATGAAGTCTCGGGGACAAAAAATGGTATTGTTACTGGTAGAAAGTATTTATAATCATTAAAAAAACCAGTAGGAGGCTGAAGAAATTTGTCTGAGTTTCTGCTGCAAGAGGAGAAAACAGCCATAAGCAACCCAGAAGTCCTTTCTTACCTCATCAGGGTATCACTTTCATGGTCCACAAATTCTGTGTTCAGACTCCAGGAATCTAATCTCCCCAGTCAATTGTTGCAACTAATTTATTCCCACAATTTCACTTTTAATCCAGTGTCTCAGCAGCCAAACAGTGCAACTTGAGCTTGGTTTGCACCAAGTGGCTGTTAAAAGGGTGAAGGTTGGTTTTGGTAATTTGCTGAGAATCACTGGCATGGGGGCAGAGTTGATGAGGGATAGATTCCTTTGGGTTTCCAGAAAGAGAAAAGGAGGTCTGGAAATGCAGAAGCAGGGCTGTGTCCACTACCAGCAGTTATCCTGTGCTGCAGTTTATTTAGCCTGATCAGCTGTAAAATTGTGGGCAGTGACTTTTTGAGACTATTAACCATTGCTATCTAAAATGTGAACTTGAGCTAAGTGTTTAAATGCCTTTGATGATCAATGGAGGAAACAGGCATAGCTGGGTCAGATTAAAAGTGTGCACTACAAATGTCCAAGGAGTGTTGGATAAATCCTTCTTGCTGCTATTTTCACCCATAGAGAGTCCACCCTTGGTTAGAGAGTAAAAAGCCCACTCTGGCTGTGAAATAGGCCATTTCTGTTTATAACTGTGTCTATTTTATAAAGATGTCTGAGAATGAATGCTCTGTTTCCTGGACTTTTGGTGTAGCTGATATGCATGATTGGTCATATGACCAACTTTGAGTGATCACCCAAGCATTTAAAAGAACAGTTTATGGAAAACGAGATGCTCTGATGAAGAATACCCTGAGGATAGAGAGCTGACATAAACTGAACAAGCAGCCCAGCTCAGTCTCACCAAGCTGTGCCAACCCCATTTAACCCCAGAGGGTTAAACTTGGGATCAGGAGAGCTGTGGCTCAGGGTTGGTAACCAAAGCTAATGCAAGGTGAAGGGGAGTGTCAAAACCAGGAATCCAGAACAAAGTAACAAGATTGTGTTAGAGAGACAGAGACAGATCCACTTCAGCCCCGCTTTCACTGTTTTGCCCAAATATAAACATCGGGCTGAAATTTTTCTTAGTTTCTCAACCTTTCACTCTCTGCCAGTGCTCATCCCCACTTTGCTTTTCTGCCCTTCTTTTTCACTGGTTTCTTTCTGTGGTACAGAAAGATCATGGGTGAGCTGAACAGATGGAAATCACCTCAGATTTTCTGGTTTGTTCAGTCCTTCTGTGGTGTGTAAACAGGCATTCTCGAGTAACATGGAACCTGATGTAGACCACTCATCAAGGCCAGGTTTCTGTGTAAGTTCAGACAGACCCTTGCCTACATCATCCTGCTCCTACCCAAATCCTGCAATAGGTTGGGTATTTCCCTTTGAGCTGCCCGCTCCCTGGCGCAGGCACAGTGAGGATTAACCACAGGATGCTGTTTGTGTCTCACTCTCCTGCAGTCCCTGCTGCTGGACACAGGCCTGGGCAGTAGTCACAGGAGTCACTTCTAAGGCACCTTCAATTGAAGTTGTCCCAGTTAGTGCAGACTCCTTTGGTACAACTGCCAAAATTCAGCGGACAAGGGGAAAATAACACTGACTGCCTTAAATGTCATGGGAGAAAAACCCATAGGGCGATTTTTCATTTAATCTTTATTCTGCCTTTTGTATTACCCTCATTGAACCTGGTGGAAAATGCAGGCATTCTGCTCAATTTAAAACCAGGCAACTGGATTTTAGACACGCAGGCCGCAATTGGGTTTACATTCTGAATAAACTAAACACTTTTGCATTCAATAAAAGTATTCTTGCTGACTTTTTAAAAAAATACTGTTTGCAAAAGGCATGCAGGCATTAGAGCCACAATATAGAAATATAAATGCTTTTTCTAGAAATATTTTTTGGGTTTTTTTCTTGTTTTGAAAAAAAGTAGTGTTTTATTGGTATTTAATAAGTTTAAATTAATACTTCTTTGCATGAAGTGAAGTTCCATGGAGCTCAAATGAAGGTCTTTCCATTTTGGGCGATGTAACCTACTGGATGTCAGCTTCAGGAAAATTTCTCCTTATATTCCTTTTGGATTTTTTACCTCTTTCTCTCTACCTCCTCTTTAATCAATTTGTCTTTTTCATAGTCCTTCTGATCTTTCATAGCCTTTAATGTAAAAGAATCTTTTGTCTGTTTCCTCCATTGATCATTAAAAGCCTCTAAATATTTAGCTCAAGTATGTATTTGGATCCCAAAAGTTAATGCAGTTAATAAATCTGTTGACAATTTCCGTGTTTCATCTGTTCCTGGAATAGCTTCACTTTGGCTATCATCTCCCTCAGCCATGGATTTATGTGACACTTATTCTCCTGGAGCTCAACCGGTGTGGTGCCTTCAGCATCAACACTGACAAAATCTCTCTCTGCACTGTTTCAGGTATTTCTCCTTTTCTCTTTTCTTCTTTGCATTGTTTCACAGCTCTTTTCTGCTCTTACTTCATCCATGGCAAAAAGGAGGAAGAGAATGGATTACCTCTGTTGGTTGAAGTTTGAGTCCTCTTAATTGCAGAGGGAAAAACAGTTTTTGTTTTGTTTGAAAAAAGTAGTTCCAGGTTAAAAATTGTCCCTTGAAAGCTGAAGGGGAGTTCAGCTGATTCTTCTGTATCAGTGCTTGTTGTCGAACTCTTTGTGGTCAAAGGAGAGAAGGGAGTGATTCTCCTAATTCTGAAGGAAAGATCTAAAGCAGATGATGAAGGTCCCCAAGTTAAACTAGTGTTAATGTCTGGAGTTACATGAGATGGTATCACCTCAGCAGTCTTTAGCTGTCTTACAGAGAGGTTGCATTGTAGACGAAATTTTTTAAATAGTAATTTCAGTAGCATTTCAGTGGGTACAAATTCCTTTTTACCAGTTACCCTGTTGCTCAGTGTTTGAATTTCTCTCGGGCTAGACAGGAACTTTCATTTTGCCTGAGGTAAATCTCTCTGTGCATCTCTGCTGCATGCTAGTGCAGTCCTGTAATGCCACCTAGAATATGTGGATGATTTTCTTCCCAGCACACAGAGTTCATTTCCTTCACCCTCTGTCTGAACTTTGGCCAGACTGAATCAGAGTGCTGTCTGCTTTGCGTTTACCATCCATGGTTCCTACAAAAATGATGTTTTGGGGCAAAGTTCACTCAAAATGTGACACTCAGAAATGTTTATGGAAATTGTCAAAACCACTATGAAACTCTTCCCTAGAGGACTCAGCCTAAATGCTCATGTTATATTGGAGCCTTTCAGACAAGTGCTTGTTGTGTGTAGTGCTGCTTGCTGAAAAGGACATCAGAGTCACTAGAGGAAAGGAAAATCTGAACCAAATTCTGTCTGGGTGGAGTTTGAAGGAGCCCCACTGATTTTATATGTTTTAACCAGGGTTTAGCTGCATCCTGCTGATAGAAATGCATTCCTCAGGATGGCAGAATAAAATCAAGTTGAACTCTTACTTCTTTGGTTGAAGAGCCATAGGCAATAACCTGGAACTGATGGCAGAGAAAATGCAGATGAACATGGATTATACTTCTGCCTTAAAATTTGAAGCTGGGCATTTTGCACTTGCCTTTTATATTACTTGGAGTTCCCTATAATTAATCTGCTCTCAAAAAACCCAAGAATCAGTTTATTGTTGCTAGGCATGAAGAGCAGCTACAGGGAGCTACTAAAGTAGCACCTGTGTTCTGAAGTCTGAAGCCAGCGAGAAATATATTTTCCAGCTCAGCTACTGATTTCTTGAAGAAGCATGGGGAAATAGAGCTGAAGAGAGGTTAAGTAGGGATAAAATACATTTGTAAAGCACTTGGTAGCTGTCTAAATGCTAATAGCAGATTGCTGCATGGCCTGTGTCTTAGGTGGCTTCTTCTTGCTTTCTGCCTGCTGCCATCCTGTGAGAGGGCATATTGTCTCTGCTTAGGGAGCAGCTGAATAGCCTCTTGCCCCCAGATGCTTTTATCAGCCTTGAGTGTTGGGACTAGAAAAGTGGAAAACTTTTGTGCCTTTTGGACAGAAGAGCTCATCTGTTGCCAGCAGCTCATGATGTGCATTACCTGACTGGCCCAGTACAGTGACCACCTTCTCTAGAGGAGCTGGGGAAGTTATTTAACTTAAAGCTGACTAGAGAAAACAGGTTTCTTGGGTTCTGCAAGTGTCTGTATTGCTCCTGGCTCTCTCTGTGCACAGCTGTAACCATCTCTGTTTTCTAGAAGGGCTGCTCTAGTTTAGAGGGGTGAGACTGGGAAGTCACATTTCAGTGTGGACCCACATATGGATTGACAAATTCTGAGGTCTGTTTTACTTTACCTTGTTCCTGTGTCCCTCAAGTATGATCCTGTCCAGCCTGGATGAGCTGGTCATCCCCTTGGCTCTCTAGGATTAGCTGGATGAACCAAAGACATTTGTGTTTGTTTCTCTTTTAAATACCCACAGAAAACTCAAAGCAAGCCTCAGAGCTGACACTTACACTGTGTACACTGAAGGCCTACCCTCCCATTTTTCAGGCAGAAATGTGGAAGAATTTGTATATTTATCCAGACTGGAATATGTCTGGTAAGCTCCAGACACATCTCGAACACACATGGTGGATGACTGTGCTCTGTAAAGACAGCAAAGCTAAAACTTGTAGCAGACATCAGAGAGCTGTGAGTGTAATGTGTGAGCTGTTGGAGATTAAATCCCTACGTCCTGAAAGCACAGGCTCAGTGTGCATGCACAGACCATTTTTGGGTAGTATAGACACATCCCCAAGGCTTTTGATTTGTTGCATATGCTCTGCATAGGGCACATTCATGATTTCTTAGCAAGTGTTTGCAGCATTTAGCTGTGAAGGAATACTGGCAGGACAAAGACTGGGAGTAGAGAACAGCACACTGTGCCAGCAGAGCTGTCAGAGCTGAACAGGCTTTCTCAGGCATGAGCTCTTCTTGGCTACTAGTGTGTATTAGCCAGAACACAGGGATTCCTGGATTAGTCTGTGCTAGACTAATTGTGCTGCAGATTGCAGCACAAATGCTCTACATATTTGTCCGAAACTAATATTTATTTAAAGGAGTGTCAAAATAACTAAATAGGTGTGTGACTGTGTGTTTTAGCTCATGCCCACCACCAGTATAATGAGGACTGATGTTACTTAAGTATCTAAATTCCTCTGAGTTTTCATTTCTTTTTTAAAACCTTTCTATACATTTCTTGTTGGTGCTTTTGTTATCAGATATTGTTTGCCAGCTCTGGGTAAAAACTCTCTTTAAAGGTTATCTGTTTACAAAATCACATATTGATATTTCTGTATTCTTATCAGGAGGAGAAGGGTGCTGTGTATTTGCTCTACTTTATCAGCAGAATCATAAACCAGCAGCTGTTATTAAAGCTGAATAAATACGCTGGCAGTGCTGTGGTGTCTTTCAATATGAAATCAGACTTTAAAGTATTCAGCTGTTGTTTTTATTGTTGAGACCTCGTCTGAATAGAAATCTTTATGAAAGTTTCTATATAGAGAATTCTAGACTCAAGTTCACTGAGGCTCAGTGACAGAATACTCTAATGCCTCTAACTTTACAGACACTCAGCAAACATTGCCTATCATCTCATGGAAATTGAGTATGTACCTAATTTTCATTGTTAATTACTATCGGTAAGTTAGGTGGGTATGTGGAGGAGAGCCAGAATTTGTTTATGTTAATTTTATCATCAGCTTTTTGTTCTTTACTCCTGTCATTTAGAGATATCCTATCACACAGTACACCTTTTTCCATGAGGAAGAGGTAAGGAAGGAATTAGCAAAGTATCATTTCTCTTTAGACAGGTCTTCTTTACCTTCAGGGATGCCACTGGTACCTGATTTTCTGCTAAGGTTAAGGTCTCTCTAATCTTCCTTAAAGACTGCTGTAACTGTAGGTGTCCATTTACCCACTGATCTATTGGAAACAGTCCTTTCAGGAATCTCCTTATTCATTCAGGCTGTTCAAGTAATTGCCTATACTAATAAATAGATTATCTAGATTGTGTTTCATTGCATGCTTGTGTCTCACATCCTTATAAACAAATCTGCTCTGACAGGAGAGAAGTCAGGAGGCTATTTTTAACACATCTGAGCAATTGACTCCCCATGGTACTCAGAGGTGACATTTATTTATTTATCTTTTGAGCAGCGAGGCTGCATCTAAATGTTGAGAACTGGGAGTGCTTCTCCATTTATGTTTGGATCCATATGCAGGTGATAACTTGGCTTCATCTCAAGATGATACTCAAATGTAAATTCCTTCCTTCTTTTTCTCTTAAGTTTATTTTGTAAAAGAAAGGCTTTTTCTTTTGTGGAATTACCTGCACAATAGTTTTTGAAAGAAGGCTCTAATCTTCCACGGCCAAGGAATAAATACCAGTGCTTAAAGCTATGTGTTAGCATGATATATTTCAATCTATTGTAGTGATTATTATTTTTAAAAACTGAAATATTGCTAATGTCAAGTTAATTATTTTATAGTTTTCAGTCTAATTCTCCCTCATGTAATAATAACATTGAGTTTATCCCAGCTTATATTCTGTAAAGGCCTTGGAAGTTTAGATCCTCAGGATCTTCTAAAATTAACAGAACAACGTTGTTTACTTTCTCCACAGACCAATACTGCTGTGTATTTTTGGGTAGAAGAGAGAAGCCCAGAATTTAGCCCTAAGTCTAAAACCAGGACATTTGCTTTTACCTGGAAGCTTCCATATGTTTGCAAATATCATATACTGGCATGAAATGTAGAACAAAGCATGGAAAGAGATACTTATAACAAAGGATTTGCAAATCTTATAGGAAATTATAGAAATAAATATAGGTAGGAGATGTGGAAACACCTGTAAGCAGCTGCTCTCCAGCCATACTATTTGTTGAAAGAATGTTCACAAAATTTGTAGTGATATTTAAGTCATGGTTTGGCTCACCTGTGTTGGATAAATAAACATTTCATTTGGATGAAAATACTATCATTTATATTTACTGTGTGCACATTCCTCTCTTCTCCTCCAAGCTGGCAAAATTATGAATTTAGCTTTGACACTTTCAAATTTGTCTTACTTGACAATACCAAAAAATAAAAAAATTACCAGCTTCTCATAGAATGAGAAAAATTATTCAGAACCATTTAATAATTTTAATCAGATAACATCAAGATATTATAATATAGAATATGTTTTCTAACTGTAACTTAATAGAATGGTAGTTTGCATATTTTATATAGCTAAGCAAAATGAATCACACAAAGCAAAGGTTATTTTAATAATATTTGAAACAATATGATCTAATTCAGAAAGTAATGAAAATTTGAAATTATTCAAAATAATTTATGTGTTTTTTGAAATAATTTTTTAAAAAATTGACATACTCCTTTGTCCATTGGTTTTATTCTAGTTAAATTGCTTTTTTTTTTAATTTAATTTTTGACCAGAGCTCTCTCTGAAAAAAAAACCCATCCTGTTTTTAACTAGTGGAAAGAATTGCTGTGAAAGTCACATGAGAAATATTCAGTAATTTTCTTTTTAATCTTTTGTCATTGGAAGTATGTAAAGGGTAATTTAAGTCTTCCAGAAGCTGAAAAAGCATTAATGATTTGGATTTTAAGCATGTGTTTCAGTATTTGCAGATATCCAGCTGAAAAACTGCCACCTTGTAGTATACCGTGAAAGCCTAGGCTCAGAGTTTCTGATTTCAGAATAATTTGAAATTTGTAGAGGTCTTTGGACTTCCAGGCTCCCCAGTCTAGGGTGGAAGATTCCCAGTCTGCCTGTATCTCCACAGGAATAGCTACCTGTATATGTCTCATTTGAGAGAGAGAGGGAAAAAAAGGTTTTAAAAAATCTGATTTGTTTCTCCACATGATATCCGTTCAGCAGGAAGTTTCAAAGTGTCTAAGTTTTGTTCTTGTAAAGAGCTTGAGGAAGGAGCTGCACAAGTTGGCTCTTACTGGGATCTGAACCATAATGTTGCCAGACCCAAAATTTCCGTTGCTTTCTGTTGCTTGCCTTGGGCTGTTCAGAGTTGCAAGGCAGCTATTGGTGGGCAGCTGAAGTGGTGAGTTGTGTGATTCATTAACATAGGAAGTTCCAGGAGACACCTATGTGGGTGTGAGGGTGGGCAGTCTCTGGAGCTCTGCTGATTGCTCCTGTCTGACTGTGGACAGCTTGTTCAGAGCCAGGAGATGTGAAACGTCTTTTGTTTCACTGAGAGCACTCAACATCTCATTAGCTCAAGATAACAGAATCATAACAGCAGCAAATTTGGCTGAGGCAACCAGAAATCAGTAGTAACTTTTCTTGAGAACTCCTGGAGGCTGAGTAAGCTCTGACAGATGAACAAACATGATGTCTATCTTCCAGCAATGTAAGATCAGGCCACACAGTTTAGCTTTGTTTTTGGCAATGAGCAGTAAACAGAAAATTACCATGACTTGAGGAAGATCTCTGATGCTACCATACCATATTCTTCTAATAGTATCATAAAGAAACTAAGGAAATCTAAATTAGCTGAAAGTACCGCAAAGTGAAAGCAGAACTGCAGAGATGCCACATGGAGAGAAAGCTCAATCATTGTCATTCACTGTCACACCAGGGGACTCTGCACAGTAAGTTCAATGGAGTGATGCTGTTCAGTATTTTCGTGAATGACTTGAATGAAAGAATAAGAGCATACCTTGCAGGTACAGAAGTCACACTGAAGGATAGAATTCGAAATCCAAACTACCTTGATAAACTCGGGAAAAATCTCACAAAATATATGAGGGAGCTGAGTGTTGGAATGCTTCTAAAACTCAAAGAAATTGTTCCATGATTTGGTAGGAATAAATGCAAGATGGAGGAAGATGTTGGACTGAATAAAGGCAAGATGGGAAAAACCAATGTCCTTGGAAGTTTTAGCAAAACATAGATGTGGTGCTTAGGGACATGGTTAAGTGGTGGATTTGGCAATACTCTGTTAACAGCTGGACTCGATGATCTTAGAGGTTTCTTCCAACCTTAATTATTCTGTGATTCTCTGACCTTCTGCTGATTGTTTCCTCATTCCTCGTGGAGCCTCTTTGGGAGCATCAGTGGGTTTTTCCACAGTAATGAAAAGATTAAATTCTCTCTCTTTTGATTCTCTAATCTATTGTTACATTTTGTGTGTGACAGGCTGTTCAAAATCTTGTCTTTGGTTATTCAAACAAGAGGAGTCTGGGGAATCAGAGGATTATTATCAGAAAGATTACACTATGCTTACCTTCAATTTTTTTACTTGAATGTGTTAGACATAATTCTCTAAGTATATTTTTTACACGTACCTTCATATGAATATATGGAATGTTTTAGATTCATTATATATTAATTTTATAAAGACATAATTTTAAATATCATGAGAAATTATTGAAAAGAAGTGGAAAAATATGTAAACCACTTACCAAAAAGCATGGAAAACAACAAAAACTGTCAACAACCCAGCAACCTCTGGTCCATGCAGTATTTGTGTCCACCAGTTAGACAAAACAGCAAAGTAAACAGAATAAGGGCATTTATCTTAAGATATTGCTGTTCTTCCAGTGTTATTGAGACCCTGGCTATTCAACTCATGACAAAATAGAGATTCCTGCATTTTCTTTCTATTGTAGGTTTGTTGCAGAATTTTTTATGTCTTTTTCAGTTTATAATTCAATGAAGAAAACATACAATTTGAAGTCTTCTGAGGTCCTATTTGAACTCACGGAATACCTATCTAAAGAGGTTACTGAATGAATGCAATAGAAATTCTCTTACCCTCTTAAAAGGATAAATTTCCTGTTCCAGCTGATTACTCATATCTTCTGGCATAGTTTCTGCATACTGCTTGCTTAAACATCACAACAGATTAATATTTGAAGTATCAGTATTTCACTATTCATTTCCACAGTTAGTTCTTTTATTCTAATTGATCCTTCTGGAATAAAACTGCAGCCAGGACATTCCCACCCAGTGTGTACATACTAAAAATGGGTTTTTGGCAGTTTTCTGAAAATGAAATTGTTCTGGTGGGTTTGTGCTTTAGACCAGTTATACATGTGCACATTGCAGATCTTGTTGCTTCAAAAAAGCAATTCTGAATATTGTAAAAAATACTCTGTTATGTCTTTAAGCTTTATTATCAGTATCTCTTTCATGTTACTAAAAGCTGATTACTTTTGGATGCAGTATAATCAATTGATTTATTTTTTCTTTGAGAGCTAAGCTTGAAAACACTGGAAAATGCAATGCAAATGTTTCTAAATTTGTAACAAAAAAGAAAGGCTATACTTTTGTTGAATTGTTGTTTGATTTTAAACCCTTATTTAGTATCTCCGCCAAGACATGTATACTAGAAGTCAACAATAATTCCCAAAGGAAAGTTGATTTCCCAAGGTTGTCACAAACATTTCTATTTATGAAAGGAAAAGTGCAGAGACAAAATTTTTCCACAGACTGAGAATTAAATCCATACATTTAAAACTTTTTGTGTGATGGTATTGTCATCCTGTTTCATGTTACAAGGAGGATTAAGAATATTTGTTTTGGAAAATTGCCTCTGAGGATTTTATTTTTGTTAAAGCAAAGGCATTTCTGGGGTTGAATCAGCATCATATGCTGAAGTGTAGAAGTAATATTACATGAGTCATCCAAGATTAATTGCTGTGGTTTTAGAGAGGAACTCTCGGTTGTTGTTGTTGTTAAGAACCTGTACTTGCATCCATCACATTTTGAAATTAATTGCTTACTTTGTGTAGCTATTAATGCTAATTACGTTGCAGGAGCTAACGTGACAGGCTATTTGTTATCCTTGAAGGTATGAAGTGGAAAGTTCAATATGTCAGCTGATAGCATTTTTCTGAAGTATTTGACAATTCCCAACTTGTCTTCATAATTCTGAAGCTGGCTTTGATAACATTTTATTTCTTAGTATTTTGGCCTGATCTTTGGTGGCTGAAGCCATTTGTGTCATGTGATGAACAGTGGAGAGGACATTTTCACAGAAAGCTTGTATGATTCAACTTTTTGTTATATTTGCTTGTCAGTAGATTTTGTTTTGTTTTTTTCTCAATTTTACAGACATGGTAGCTCTCAAGTGCTGTAGGAAAAATCCAGAATTTGTGGTTCTTTTCCCAGAATTGAAAGCAAAGTTCCGTAAAATGATCAGGCAAGTTCTGTGATTTTCCTATGTCCAGAAAGGCTTTTATGTAGAAAAAAAGCTTAGATTGTGAAAGCTTAAGAAGACTGATTGGTTTGCCCCAAACCTTGTACGTTCTGTGGAATGAAATAGCAGTTCCTTTTTCTCCTTTCTCTTCAAGGTTAACTTGCTAAGTGTATATATACATATATTTGCATATATGGTTTAAGGTCACTCCCAGCATGTCTTAGCAGGATTGACGTGGAGATTGGTGTTCCTTAGCACATGGGAATGTTTATTGCCCTGAACTGCAGAGGCCAAGTGCTCTGCACATAACTCAAACAGAGGACACTTGTGGATGTAGGGCAAATGTGCCAGGCACAAGCAAGAGACACAGCAACATTATGTTAGTCATGCCAGTGTGAAGAATATTTGTGACTCTACAAAGTGATGCTGGGGAATAATCAGTCTCTGCAAAAGTGAAAGGAGCCAGGAAAAGTGAATGGAATCCAAGTGAATTGACTTTTCCAGTTCTCTAGATATCAGAGAGATTCAAATTCTTATTAAAGAGATTAAAAGCCTTGTGGGAAATAAACATAATTCTGAGGCCTGGATGCATTCCTTCTTGTCAACCAATGTGATTATTGATAGTGAAGGTTCAAAGCCTGCTGATGACAGAGGTACATGACTCTGCACTCCAGATCATCTGAAACATGGGACAGAGAAAAGGAGTATGTGATTGAAGAATAAATTTCCACAAGGATGTTATTTGCATCTGCAGAAAATTGTTTATTTTTCATATTTATTCAATAGAATATGTGTATATTTATACATATTTATATAAACCCTCCTGATCCTAAAATGCTCCTTTATTAAAATAGCTTGTAATAAATAACACATTTTTGACCTCTTGGGTTTAGAAAACCATAGTAGTGCAGTTGAGCTAGAAAATGAAATACATATAGTTTATTGGATCGAAACCAAAGCAAGTGGCCTAAGCTCACAGTGTTTGCTGAAACATGTGCCATTATCATTCCTGTGTTAACAGGCAGTCAATCCATTAAAGTGTGAAACAGTGGAACACTTCTTGTGGGATTGGTTATTGGCTTTGGTGCACATATAAAACATTTTATCTTCCCCCCAAAACCTAATAGCAGCACATTTCATTGTTTGGGAAGCATAATCCTGTGCTCTTCGCAGCCTTCTGTTCTGTCCAGCTGACTCAGATGAAATGGGTGAGATGGGAAATGTCAGTGTCAGGAAAGAAACTTAGTTGTGTTATATACCCTTTAAAGCATTATATCTTCTAAAAAGTACCCTTCATACCCCAAGTCTAAATGGATTGACAAAAAAGAAAGGTAAAGCAGAACTTAATCTTATGGTGCAGACACTTCAAGTGCTCCTGAAACATTCCTTAGGTTAAGGAATGCATGGACAACGCTTCACATTAACTCCCTGAAATCAAGCAGAACCTGGCAGCCTTTGAAACATCTGTACCAAAATTGAAGCTGGTGTGTTGGTGCTTTTAATCACAAGTGGTGAACTGTGAAAATGCTTGGTAAGAGGATCACACTGTATCTAACCAATTAAAAAGTAAAAGCTCCAGAAGCCAAGGATTTGTGTTGTAAAGCTAAGGGATTTGCCATGGTTTGGTGTACTGCAAAGGGAGTTGATGTGCAGTGCCTTATATTGTGTAGCTGGGAAACTGTTCCAACAAGCATGTTATGAGAACTGTTGAAGAAGGGATTGCACATCCAGCTGCTACTGCTTTTTTAGGTATTAATTTGTCATGCATAATTTCCTATTATTTAATGTCATGACATATTCTATTAAGTTATTTTAGGATATAGGTTGTGACTGCAGCTGGCACTGTATGTCACATTATATCACATCAAGCAGCAACATAAGGTAAATGCTTGGTTTGAGCTTCTAATTTTTTCCCAAATTGAACAGTTAGGACCATTCAGGTGTATGAAGCGCACAGGGTAAGAAATGAAAAAACCACCTTGTGTCTTCTGAAAGGGTAGAAAACTCAACAGCCTCTGAGGGTCGTATGCCGCTGGGGCTATATCCCAGTGCTGTCACCACATCCCTGTGGAGCCCTTGGCTTTGTCCTAGTAGGAGTAAAAATCTGCCTCTCTCCCAGGCTCAAATCTGTTTTCCTGGGAGCCCTCTTGCTTTGGAGAAGAAAAGACAGATTGTGTTTTGACCTTTGGAGGCTGCAAACTCATCAGTGTCCCTTCCTTTGCCCCACTGCTGGACCTTCCAGTACATTTGGATGGGCTCCGTGATTTGTGGCACCCATGTCTGGGCACTTGAGCTTGCTCACAAGCCTGGGGTGTAGGGAGACAGGCAGCCATTCCTCACCCAGTTCCCAGTCAGGGAAGTGTGGAGGGGTGAACTTGGGCTGATACTCCTTGATATTAGAGTAATAGATTTGATTTTGTCCAGACTGATTTTAGACTGCAGCAAGCCTTTGGGTAGGCTCCAGCTCTCAATGTTTACTAAAGACCAAAGCAAAATGAAAGAAATGAAGAAATATTGCACTGGGACTGGGTATGATGTTTTTTAGCTGTTCATGGTGAAGTCAGAGGTGCTGTCTCCTGCCTTTCCCCCTTCTGCAGCCCTGATATGTCAGAACTGGCTAAAACAAGAACCAGCAGACTGCTGTCCCAGCTGATGGGTGTCTTTCCATGCAAAAGAGCTGAAGGAGGGAACCCTGAGAAAATGGTTTGTGTTAATAATTCTCTGATAAAACATGCATTAGGTTTCAACTTCAGTTAAATTCTTCTAGCAAGACTCCTCAACTGATGAACTTTTAAGTATGTGTCTCCACATAGATCTCTATAAATCAGGCACCAGGTGTGATTCTGTCCTGGTTTCATCTATGGTAGAGTTAATTTATTCTCAGTATCTGTTATAGTGCTGTGTTTTGGTTTCATAATGAGAATTGTGTTGATAACACACTCATGTTTTGGGTTTTGCTAAGCTGTGTATGTCCTAAATCAAGGACATTTTTTCTTGGCTCATTCTCTGCCCGTGAGGAAGTGTGCAAAAGAAACTGGAGGGAGCATAGCTGGGACATGTGACCCAAACTGACTAAAGGGATATTCCACACAATGGAATATCAATCTCAGTATTTAAAATGGAGGAGTTACCTGGAAGGGAGGTCCATCTGGATTTGGGAAGGGGGGGTCTGGCATTGGTCGGCAGGTGGTATGCACTTGTTCTGTGTATAACTTGTTTTTCCTTTTTATTATCACTGTCATTTACATTTATTGCCATATTTTTCTTTATTTTCAATTATTAAACTGTTCTTATCGCAATTTACAAGTTTTAATTTGATTTTCATCCCCATTCCACTGGGGTGGGGGTGGAGAGAAGGGGGCACTGAGCAAGCAGCTGCGTGGTGCCTAATTTCCAGCTGGGCTTAAACCACAACAGTCTCTGACTTCGTCATTCCTGCTGTTTGTGAGGTATTTTGCTCACAGATGATGACGTGGATCTGCCAATGGATCCCCAGACACCAATAAACGACCTTTTGTTTCCAAGTTGCTACCAGTCACAACTCTCAGCACTGACATTTTAATTCCCATGTATTTAGAGGCTATGAATAAATTTAGGCTCGAAATTAGAAGCAATGAGGGCCTGTTACAGCCTTCCTGAAGAAATTATGGGAGAGAGTTAATTACCTTTTAGATAGATCAGAGCAGGAAAAGGATTGGATGGTGTGGGTGCCTGTGATGTTTCATCACTTTGATCTATGCATTTCCTTCCAGCGCCGCATTTTCTGTTTAGAGGAGAAAACAGATTTCCTTCTGTTCCCATGTTTTCAAACTGTCAGTGCCTTATGGATGCCCAGTGAGAATCTGAGTTGCTGGATGCTAACCTCTTCCCACCCTTAGCTCTTATCTAACTGTGCTGATGTTTCATATTTAGCTTAATTAATCTGTCCGGTTAGGCTCAGGTGCCACTTCCATTTATATTGGCTAAATCACTCTCAGGAGCTAATGGTCCACTAATGCAGTCCTACAATTTCCCCTGTGAGTCCAGAAAGACAAACAAGCTCCCAAACCATCCTCAGTGAAATATCAGAGTAGCTCAGCCTAATGTACCACAGGAGATGTCTGAAGGCTTAAAAGATAACATGCATAAACAGAGTACCAGAGAAGACCCATTAAATGAATTGTGACTTTGCAGTGTGATTAAAATCACTTGGACAAGGGTAATCCATCTGTGCTGATGCAAGATAGCTATTCCTGTGAGTTAATGGTGTGTTAAAGAACATGCAGCATTTTTGTCTTCTAAGAACACAGGAGCATTTCATTCAGACTAAAGGGCTGTCTAGTCCTGTACTCTGCCTTTGACTGCCACCAGCAGTGGCTGGGCAAGGATAAAGAGGGGCCCTGGGCTTGCCCCAGGGGTAAAAATGCTAGTTTTTATCATAGGAAATGTGGCCATCTCTGATGAGGAAATGTCTCTGGGCAAGCCAAGGAGAGCTACAGCTGACTTCTAGAAACAGAATGGAGACTTTATTCGAGCTAATGGAAAATACAGATTTCCATGGGGCTAGGATTTCAAAACAAATTTTCAGCCTTCGAATTTTTCACAGCAGACATGTCTGTTTCTATTAAATCCCTCAGAATCAAAAGCTACTTATTTTTATCCCTCTAGGCTCTGCTCTCCTATTAAGAAAATTACCAGTGTCATGACTCTAAATGTACATAAAACCAGCCTGTTTTTATTGCAGTCTAAGACTGCAAATGTCCAGTTAGTGATGAGCTGATGCTGTATCTCTGAGACAAATGCTGATATATAGTTTTGTATGTACGCACTTAAACTTGAAGATAGCAAGAGTTCAATGATGCCTTCTTGTCCATAAATACCCAGGTGCTGGGGCATTGTGTAAGCTCTGTGTCTCTGGGGGGCATGCACCATTTTTGTGAGACCAAAGGGAGGTAGTGAGACTGTGGGACAATGTTCTGGTGTACTGCAGCAACTTGTATGGAAACAAGGAAGACAGGGCTGGAATCTCTCAGGCTCAGCTTCTGCTGTTTTAACTATTTTTCACTGGGGGTGAGAGAGTCAACTTGTCTGGACAAGTCTCCAATCCCTTTCAGGATTCAGACACTGAATAGTTCCCAGTAACCTCTCTACCAAAGACTGAGGTGCTTTGTTTAAAGTAAGCAAAATTATATTCAATGGCATCATGAACTGCTTTTTATCTTATAATTTTGCCTGGTTGAATATTTGGAATAAAGTTGGTGCATTCAATTTTCTTCTGAAATGGGTGCTTATCTACACCACTGAAACCTAGCCCTAGATCACTGTAAGTCTTTTAGCCTGGTTTTGCAGTGTCTGAGACACACATTTAAGGTTAAAATATGCAGCAGTCTTCTCATATCAAAATTCTCTACATCCAGGGTGCACGGAACAGCTTATTTAATGTATGTTAGCATTATGGGCAGGCTGTTGGGTTCTACTGTGCTGCACCAAAGGGTAAAACACACAGTAAAAACATAGGTTAATGGTAAGGATGAAAAATATAAAAGCATATCTAAGAGGTGATATATCCAACTCAGATGATAAAAGATAGGATTCTGCGGCTTTGCAGTGCAACACACGCTGATATGAAGGAACAAAAAATGAATGTTCAGTAATGCTTATTAGCATCTTCATGCCCAGTACTTGTAAGATCAATATTGCAGCAGTCTGAAATATGAGCAAA
Source organism: Grantiella picta (assembly GCA_013397955.1). Classification (NCBI taxonomy): domain Eukaryota; kingdom Metazoa; phylum Chordata; class Aves; order Passeriformes; family Meliphagidae; genus Grantiella; species Grantiella picta. Next base: position 340,865 of record VZRM01005305.1, on the reverse strand, counting down.
GACAGTTTCTTCTTTTATACCATGGAAACAAAATTTGTCTTTTATCATCTATATGTTGAAATCAAATTAACTGCTCATGTGAAAAGGAGTGATTCAGAAGCAACTCCTAGTTTTTTGCTGTTTCTCTAGTTAGATTAAAGGAACTTGAGCTTATAAGAGGACAAGGCAGTTATTTTATCTATCTGTGAAAAAGACCTTTGCATGTAGTTCTTTTTCTCTGGACATATCAGAATTATTGGTGACTAATGAGGATCATGCCTTCAGGCAATATGTTTAATAATGTTATCTATCAGAGAGCTCTTAAAGTATCTGCATGCTGAAAGGAAGAAGTGGGGAATAGCTCATTACAGGTTGTTAGATGAGTGTTCTTGGGTAAGCATCTTCCAGGACAGAGTCAGAGACAGAGCTGTCATTGTCATTCCCAAAGTTTTCACAGACTTATCACAGTACCTGTCACTGCTTCCTGGTTCCAGCCAGGGCAGGGTTGATTTTTGCAGTAGCCAGGAGGGAGCATCACTAGGACCCTGAGGTTGTTCTATACCACCTCATGTCACTGCCAGGGGTAGGGGAAGAGAGTCTCTTCCAGGGAAAAGGGGCTCCTTCCTGTCAAGTAAATGTGTTGGAGGGAGCAGTTGTGTAACCCTAATTCTGAATACTTTGCATATGAATCACTCACCTCACTCTTGTACACTTTTTAAAAATTAATATTCTTCCTGGTACTGTTCATTTTCTTATCCCATTGCTGTTTCTGGTAAATTGTTCTTATCTCAACCCATGATCTTTGCCTATTGTGCCTCCAGCTCTCCTCTTCAGCCACCCTCATGGGATGGAGCAGTGGGAAGTGAACAGCACATGGTTTTAGGGAGAGCACTAAAGTGGAGAATACCATTTTCTAAACCACGACACACCAGCATAAACAAGAAACAAGCTTGGGGTTCCTCATGAACTGGAGTACATAATGTGATTATTTCCTGTTGGCATAGACTGAGAAACTGGTTTTGCACTATTCCTTGATTAGAAAAACCCCAAAAATACATCTTGAAGAATAAAAAGATGAATGCCTTGTTTTAGAATAAAGGGCCTTTCACCTTGTTGTGTCTTCTGTTCCTTCCATAAATAAATGTTAATTGTTAATACAAATAATAGGCAACATTGTTGTCTAATCTGAAATGGAACTGTTTGATGCACTCCAAGTCATTTTGAAAACAGAGCATATTTCTGAATAAAGAGCATGACATTAGCTTCACATACTCAGAATTCAAATCCCAGGATTGCCTAAACCCACACTCTGGAGCCTGAGTGAGGTGTTGAAGCGCTTGCATGTCCAGGATGTCAGCTAAAGTGGGAGGCAAGTCAGAGGGAGCTTCAAAATTGCAGCTGGGAACAAAATGCAGTATGGAAACAAATGGATATATTTCTGGGGACCAGAAATGCTCCAGGTGAAACACACAGCAGGTGCCTCCAGTTTGAAGAAGTCTAAGGAGCTGAGTTCTATACTCTGAAGCATAAGGTCTCCTACAAGCATTGGTTAAGACTTAGGGAGACTCTTGGGCTGCATTTAAACCCTGGATAGTCAAATACCCAGAGAACTCTGACTTCAGCAGGAATTTCATGCTTGCTCCAAAGGAAAGACTTAGACTTGTTATGCAATGTCTTCTGACATTTTAGGCACTTCTTTCCTGTCTGAGTAAGGGGATTCACACATCAGAGAGCAATCCCATCCCCGGTGTGCCCCAGTGACCACTGCCTGCCAAGTTCGTTCACTGATCACCAGAGAGCAATCTACCTCCATGGAGTAGGTAGATTTAATTTTCCAAAATAAAACCTAACAGAGTCAGATTTGAGCAGAAATGAAGAGGCATTTATTATTGATGCCTTATGTTAAACATTTATGGGGAGCCACAACTCTGTGTGGTATTTTAAGTATAGTATTTAGAGATTTATTTCTCTTTCTCCTCTTAGATTACTAAAGTTGATGTACTTTCATGGGTTTTGAATTAGCTCCATGCCAGCATCAATTGTATGTCTTCAGAGAAAGCTTTGGGGTGTGATTCAGCTGGACATTTGGGTCCTTTTGTAATATGATGTGTTGTCCGATGAGAGCTAATGAGCTTCTGGATACTGCAGATGTTTCCACCTGGGCCAGGTCAAGGCTTTCTAAAGATACAGTTCCCCACATCTTCCTTTCCCAAACAAGCTTGTCAATAACACTGAGTAATAAAATCCCAGCGCAGTGGAGAGTTTCAAATCTGTGCATGAAATCTCTTTTTTTTCACATTACCTCTTAATTTATGTGGCCAGTACAGTCACAGAAATCACATTCTGGAGGCTGGGAGACAATCAGCTATCAAGGCACAGATGTCTGCTTTAGGATGAGCTACTCTAGAGCTTCCAGTTGCCTTGATTAGGCTGCCATGGACTGAAATGGGAGCTCAGACACCCAGTTCATATTTAGAAAACGCACACTCTAAGCCAAATCCTTCCAAAGTGTCCAGTGTTACCTTTCAGCACTGGTTTCAGTTGCCACACACAGGTGTAAAGTGCCATTTGAAATGCCCCTGGGGTACCAGCTGGCCTAGGGGCACTCCAGAGAGTTGATGGACTCTCAGAAGTCCTATTCCATATCACCCAGCCTTTGGTTTTATGTCAGTCAGAACCCACATCCAAATGCCTGAATTCTGCTATTAAATCCCATATTAATTGTGTTGCTCTAGGAAAGTAGCTCCTTGAGAGACATGTCCTTCTTCAATCACAGAATACAGAAAACATGTACCTTGTATTTGTAACCTCTTCATAATAAGTATTTAATTACTGATTTTCTACAGTTTTTTTTTCTGGTTTATTTTTAATAAGGTATTTGCCTTGAAAACATTCCTGTCTTTTGTGTATGTGCATGTTTTCATTTGCTTTACCTACATGGTGACTATTTTTTTAGTGACTAAATATACTTCCAAAAGTTAGCCATAAGCTATCTTTGCTTTATTTTTTTAATGACTATTTCTGAAATGTGTTTGGGCTTTGTGCCAATATTATTATAGCTGTTTACTTAGCATGATGCTTCTCATTCCACTAATAACTGTTCTCCTGAAAGATGAGCTAATTTTGCATAATTGAGTGTGCAATTACAGTCTCTTTCAAAAACTGTGAAAATCCTTTCACTTTCAAATAAGGTATTAGATGATGTTGATAGTTTATATTTTACGCATAAAACTGAATTGAGTTATATGCTTTTATTCCTTCAGGGCGTCAGAATGGACAGAAAGCTACTGCAGTTATTCAGTAATGTAAGCTAACATCACACTTCATTTCAGTCCTTTTATAGAACGGCTTAAAAGTTTTTTGTGTAAGGATAATGAGTTGTTTTTTTTTTTAATGGCTGAATTTTATCCAGTGACTCGTGATCTGAGTGAATTTCATGTACTGCTTCAAGATCTGAGAATTAGCCTCCTTGTTATGATTTTCATACATTTGATTATCTTCTCTACATCTAAATGATCATTTAGGTGACTGATACAAATTTTCTTGATGGGCAAGTATTGGTTGGACTATTTTTGTTAATATATAAAGCAAGCCACTGCCACTATGATGATCAGATTTATGCATTACCTGTTTATTCACTCAATCTAGAACTCATACAGAAGTTGCAGTTTTTTTATGGGACCTGAGACATTTTGAAGTACATGAGAGCTGACAGACTGCCTGGTCCATAGATGTGACACTATTAACTTCAGTCACAAGAGGTTTAATCCCCAAATGCAGGAGGCAGAACAGCTGCCTGTGTTTGTGGATTTTCCTCTGCTTACATGAGTGAAGAAGAGGTGCTAAGGTCATACTCAGCTTTGCAGCAATGCCACTGACTATGAATGGCTGAATTTGAAATCCATCCTCAAAGTTTTTTCCAGGAACAACTTCTCCCTTAGATTGGCTTCAAACTAATTTCATTTAGAAAAAATCCAAGTTGAATAGAAGATATCTCATAATTAAATATGTTGCTACTTCTTTAATGATCTAATTAGTTTTACCTGCCAGGGTCAGCTTCATTGATTTCAAATAAAAGGAAAAAGAAAATACCTGCCAAGTGACCTACTTCTTAATGTATTCAGTAAGATCAAGGTTGGAGTGGCAAAATGTTTTAATGAACACAATCCCTGTTTGCTGAAAGCAAAACTATTACTGATTTCATATTGATCTGAAAAAGGAAGGTACAAACTAGGTTAGAGGATATTTAATTTTTTTTTTCATTAAAAATCAATGAAAACAAGATTGACCTGCTTTCTTCCCCTTGTGTTTATACTTGAAACAGATTAGATCATTAGGGGAACAGTAATGGTCTAATTATTTAGACCATTCTTAATTCAAATTGTAGAAGTGGATGGAGTTGCCTAACTATAAATAACAAAATGCTTTTACATAACAGTATCTGGGGAAATGGTGTGCTGGGAGTCACATTATGGCCACAGAACTGTATTACTAATTTATGTCATCACTTCAGAAGTACCATGTAACATTAGGTTGGACAGGAGCATCAGAGATAAGAAGAAAAAAAGCTTTCAGATCAGACTTTAGTAATAAGTGTAAGTAATAAGTCTCTCCACTCTTTGAAGAGGGATAATGTTGTGTCATGTATATTACAGCTTGTAAACTGGTTGTCTAAAGGACAATCTCCAAGGCCTGTAAAACAAATGATTCACGTTGTTCAGCTAGATATTGCATTATGGAGTATTTTGATGATGGCTATGTCTCTACAGTTAAATTAAAGTGGCAAAAGGAGTGGCCCTGAGCACTGCATCTGTGTGTGACTGTTACCTCTCACCCCAGCTCTGCTTTGGACCTCTCCAGCTGGCTCTTTCTAAGACCAAATCTCTGTAGGGGTTGGCAGTGTGGCTGTCAACTTGCCACTGCCACTTGGTCTTGGAGCCAGGGATTGCTCCTCAACCTGTTTTTGAGCTGGCAGTAGGAACAGAGCCAGTTCAGGTTCCTTGAAGCCCAGTCCCAGAAACTCCTTCTCAGAAATACCATATTCCTGCTGCACTGTGACAGCAGTGTCATTAAAGTGCTTTTCTTGGCAATGACAGCTTTTGTGAATGGGGAACTTCCAAGCTGGGCTTATAAACTGGTTAAGGAGATCAGCTCAGCTGTTGGGATCTATCTGATCTTTCTGGCCTTTTTGACCTAGAGGATGTTTGTCTCAGTGATCTCAGTGCAACAATTTGTATTGGAGAAATGTGTGTTACTCTTTGTTAGTGATTTTCTAGCCTTTAAATGCACTGTTTTCTATTTTCACCTTGAGCTTTTGTGTAGAAGTCCCCAAGCGCAGCACTACCATTAGTCTTAGCCAGAAGACTTGTGGCACACTGAAGGGCTCCAAAGGGCTGAGGGACATTGCCCACTATACTATTCCTTTCTGAAGGGCAGGAACAGGTTTTAATTTTTCTGATGCATGACTGCAACTTTAAACAAGCTTAAAACAATAGTGACTCTAGCCTTCTTCTTTGGGCAGACAATCAATCAGGTTTTGAATGACTATTGTGCAGGTGGAATCTAATCTATTTTTACTGATTTGTGCTAACGTTTCCCAAAATTTGTATCCACAAGTGGAAAGTACCCTTTTGAGTCTTTATATGCCCGTTTACATGACCCTAATGTTTTAAAACATTTTAAAAGCATTTATGCACATTTCAGTTCAGCTGCGAAATCACTAAGTAATCTTATAACAAAAATAATATTTTTTCATACAACTTTTTCAGAACCCTTTTCAGTCAATGATTTGATTACAAAGCCTTCACACCCTTTTTGTAACATTTCCACAGCCGGGATTATACTAACAACTTGGTAATTATAAAGCTAAGGTGTTTGGGTCATATATCATTCAATCAGTTCAATAAACTCAACTTGGGAGAATCAAAACAAAGTGGTTAATGAAAGAGGACTTTCTTGTTCTATAATGAATTTCTACGGCAAAATATAAGTGAGAAACCACGGCCTGTTGAATTCTTATTATTACTGTTACTATTACAAGCTCCATGAACTTACATACATGACTGTAGAGAGAGTCAGAGACAAAATAGGACAGGCAGATGATCCACTCTGCGTATTTTGAAACATGAGATTGTAGTTAGGTTACTTTCCTATCAGTCTTTTGGGAAAGCAGTGCATCTTAAAGCCAGATGGTTAGTATAATTTGTCAGGTATCTTGAGTTTTTGCTTAAATAAATGCAAAAAGCCCCTTCACAAAACAAAGCCCAGCATTCCAAGCTCATGGGCTGCAGTTTGTGCCATAAAAGAACAGTTATATAGCAATGAGTGCTAAGAATGGCATACTGGTGCCACAGAACTGCTTAGCTCTTGGTGTATTTTTTTGGTGCAGGTGTTTGGGAACTGAGGGCTGTTTCCTACGTGATGAGTACAATGAAGGTCTTTGTCCTTCAGTGGGAACACTGAAGAACCTGCAAGGAATTTGTAAAGAAGAACAGAACGATTATTTGCAATAGTAGTTTTCAATGTTTAGTGTCTTTTGCCTCAAAAACTACAAGGTCCCACACTGAAATCTAGGGTACAAAGTATGGCTGTCCTCTTCATGTGAACAGATAATGAAAATCAAATGTTTTTGAAGAAAGGAAGGGGAAGGGAAGGGATTCACCTCACTTCTTTTGTTATACTTTCAAGAGAAAAGGCACTGAAATTACTTCACGTGTTTGTCCTTGTATATTGCTGTGTCATTCTGATTCTGTTATGTCTGTTACCCTAGGAAGAACAGAGTTTGAAGTAGTTCACCATATTCTCCAAAATCTACTGGTGTAGCACATGCTGCCCTTGGCATCCATGTTGCCATGAAGACAAAGCTGTTGGGAATGCTACCAAAGTACTTGTGGTTGGGCTGTAATGGAAAAGAGATTTCCCTGCCTTCTTGTCCTCAACAGTGTGGGGGATGTGAGATGTCCCAGGGCACACTGTGTTTGTTTTTCAGTCGTATAAACCTATTATCAGCTATCTAACACTGAGCTCTGGCCCAATTCACTCATCCCTTCCTCCAGCCCTTCACCTGAAAAAAAGAAGGAAAATCAGCTTATAACAATTTAACCCTGAGAAATAACCTGTCCATAACACTGCCCCCCTGCTCTCTCTATAAAGCACTATGATGAGTTTACAAGCTTGCATTGCAACTAGAAAAAAGATCCAGCATAAGTGGGGAAAAGCTGGTAAATTGATTTGTCTGAAGCACAGAGCCAGGGAGCAGTGCCAGTGAAAAATCTAATCCCAGGCAGAGAAGAGAGAAGGATGGTGGGAGCTTGCGTCTGCACAGGGGTTGGTCTTGGCTGGCCCAACAGAAGCTGCTGGAGACCATGGCTGGATGCTGGTCTTCAGTCCTGAGCCCAGCCAGTCTGGGAAAACAGACTAGCCAGGTTTGTAGTGCACTTACGGCAAACACATTCCTTTGACTTCAGAGCAGTTAACTCATGGCATTCAAAACAGCTAAACAGCTTGGTAAAGATCTCCCTTTTCTGTTCTCACCTTCTGATGCCCCTAGCCTCTGGAGGACAATTGTTTTTTATCTCCTGAATGTTTTTTCCTATCCTGTCCCTGATGGCTCTACATCCAAGCAATCCCTGATTGATGAACCCAGCATGCTGGGCTAGACAAGTGGAACAATTGCCCTCCTGTGACCATTTCTGAAATGGTACAAAGGACACAATACCACAAACCCAAGGTGACTGTATGAATGACGCTGTCTCTTTGGGCTGACCACTAAAGCATGCATGAAAGTAGTCACCAGAGAGACAAATCCATCTTTGTTTGTGTTTCTTTAGTTTTAAGAAATGTAAGGTCTACAGCACTTAAAATGAACATCATGGAGGCAGACGCTGGGAGCAAAATAGATGGACACAGAAAAGGTCAGCAGTAAAGCACAGATATTTTGTTGTGCTTGGTTCTCACCTACCTGACAAGGAAAATAACAGCATTCACAGGAAGGATGGTATCCTGTTCTTCTGATTTTTAGGCCTCCCACTTATGTTGCCAGGAAATAGTGTGAGCTGACTAATGATGAGTTTTTAACTGATTTCTAAATAATAAGCTTATTCTTTTTTGTCAACAAGGATAGGAGCCAACTGCTAAGTTATTAGAAGAATGTTGACAAAAGCATCTGAACGATATTTGATTTTTATATTTACATAGCTTAGAACAAAGGGACTAGCAATTATTAAAATAATTGATAAATCACTGTTTCAGCTTACATCATGATAAAAAATATTATATACTTCTTGTTAATTCTCTTATGGTTGTGTGATCCTTATGGCTAACTCCTGCAAGTGGTCAGGTAACATTCTCTTGTAAAGCCAGGCCACTTCCTATATTTTCACTGCCATTATAGCCCCTTTATATGAGCTTGATTTCTTCATTATCTGCCAGCATTAGCATTCATTATATTAAAACCTCATTTTGCCTTTGTGTACATAACAGTAGACATATATATAATTTCTAGTACAGATGCTAGTTGAAAATCTGCAGAAGCCCTGAAGTCACATCAGTTTGCACTTTCATTGTTTTATGGAGGAATTGTGGCTTCCTTTACATTCTCACTCTTGGGAAAAAATGCTCCAAAAAATGGTGTCTCTCAACAACAAAAAGCTGTGCAAGAGTTCTATGCATTTTCATTTCTACATTTAAATTCTGGAGCTTTAAAATAGGCTTTTGATGTAAGTCAGATTGTCATTTAGACACTTATGCTTTGAATCAGTCTTCTGGAGAAAGATTTGTGCTATGAAATGGGATGCCACTGTTTTGGGTTAGAGTGATGCTGGAATCTCCTTTAAGGGCCATTCAAACTTTTCTTCAGAACTTCTGTGGCTGTTATCCTCTGAGAAGGCATTAGTTCCTTCTGGTCATAGGAGTTAGGTGCTCATGACCAGATTAGAAACTGGGATGTAAGATGCCAAAAAATCTGCTATGATACTTAGTTAAGTGAAGTTTAATATGATTAACCTGTGTGATTACTATAGCACATGATGTATGCTGAAAATCAGGGATACAGGGCAAACCTCTCTTGCAGCATCTAGGAAAACATAGGCTGTGCTCCCCACTGTACACTCAGAATCTGTTCTTTACAAATTATTATAATCTTCAAACCTTCCTTAGCTGAAAAACACTGACAATAACTTTTATGTGACTTATGAGGATGGAACAGATGTTACTGAAACTTCTTTTAAATTGATCATCTAAGTCGTCTTCTAAGTAGTTTATGTTCTACCAGATACACTAGTGCTAGACCATTTTTATATCTCCTTTGTAGGTATGCTGAGTTTTTGTGGTATTTTTTTCTTTATATAATGCTGATTTCATCAGGAAAGACATTAATTTCATTTAAAATAAATATTTTCTGCCAAATGCAGGCTCAGAAAAGCATGGGGATAACACACTAAATGTGTTAAGAAGCTACTTGCATGTCCTTTGCAAAAGGAGATACAAGTTCCTTCATATTTAGGAGAATCCCTGTTGGCTCAGCTGTGAATGAGATCTCACACACAAATAAATGACTGGAGTGATCTTTTCCAGCAACTTTTGGGACTTTGTCAGTCATTGCACACACTTTCAAGTGTCCTCTAACTTTGTGTAGGAAAATGCGGTCAGGAATAGATTAGCAGTGCCAGTCAGGGAAAATCACAAGTAGAGGTAGGTTAAGTAGAGCCAAAACCAGTTCAACTATTTGTTACAACTTGAGTGCTCTGTCTCTGTCAGACAAACACCACTCTAATGTTCCCAGACTGTACAGGAAACTAAATAGATGACTAAAGGAATAATATTGTCATACCATCAATTGCACAAGGCAACACTTCTTCCTAGACTCTTCAAAATCCTAAGTTTTACTGTCTGCTGCCAACAATAAATGAACACTCTTTCAGTTTTTCTTTCACCAACTGTCTCTTGTGCCTTTATGGAATTTGTACACAGAGGATTTGACTTTATAAGTCATGCAGTCAGTAGACAGCAAGCATGTCCCATCCCTTTTAATTCTCAAAGTCAGCTAGACCATAGCAAGATTTACCAATGAATCTTTTGTGGTTTATGGTTAGCCACTCCTTCTGTTATTAAAAATGCATACACTGGTTTTCAAACCAGCAACTGGGAATTTAATGCAGATTGAAGTGTTGATTAAAATGCATAACATCTTTGTTACCTAACCCTGTGCTTGGTCAGGTAAGATTTAGATTTGCACTGTGGTTTCTGCCTCCCTTTATTGTCTTGTGTTTTAGACAAGCTGAAGATCAAGAAGTTTAAGTTTCAATGAATAAATTAATTTGGATTTTATTTTTTTAGCAAACTTACCCAAGAACCAGCTTCACCCAAGTCTTTTGATAGTTACATGGAGCTCTGTCTATGAACATTTCTATCTATATTTGGAGGAATAAATTTGGATGAAGGCCTTGCAGCACCATGTGCATCAGGGCTTGGATATGTTTTCCTGTGCTAATGTTTGGCAGGCACATGAGATAACAGGAAAGACGCAATGTGTAGTCCTTGTCTGGGGAATGCAACATAGCAGAAAGGCAAGATTTAAGGGACGTGTCCTTTTCTGTGCACCAATGTGGGCCTAAATCTTCTTTTTTTCATATTTTTATATTTTTCTTGGTTTTTTAGTATCATTTAAAAATATTTTTTGGTTTTTTCCCCCAAATTTGTCCTCCTTTGGACCTTGTTTTCCCCACCCTTGCACCCTTTTCCATTAGTCTTCCTTGAAATATGAGAAAGCTTCAAATGCTCGCAGGGTACAATGTCCTCATCTTCCACAGCGAGATGGCTTGCTGGAGGCAGCTAACATCTAGCTGAAGAAGCAGGATTGTTTCTAACAGTTCTACCAAAGTGGATGAGCTTACCCCCGGCTCAGCTTTGACCACAGCTAAGGAGATTATGGAGGCTACTTGCCTTCTCTTTCCAAGTCAGACCTCTTGTGTCAGTCCTGGTAATTTGGCTGGAGGTTTACATCTCTATGGTTTCAACTCCTTCACAGGAGAAATCTTCCATACCTGCTCTGGGTCCAGCCTGTGAAGGGCAGGACCTGTCCAGAAGGCAATGCACACTGGGTACAGGTAGGGGAGTTTACTTGCTCTATTAATGTTGATAAATAAAGGAGGCATGGAACTATTCCTGATGAGAATGCCATGTGGCATGAACTGTCTTTCATATGGCTTGGAGGTTTTCCTTGTGGAATGAACTGTAATCATACCCATTTTAGGTTTCCTTTGGGATAGAGATAGTGCCCCTGAGATATAATTCACCTTTGGTGCGTGGGGAGGTGGACTGATTTCAAAATTCTTGAAGCACAGTCTGAGGTCTGTGTTGCACTCTGTTGGAGAAATATTTTTTCAGTATAAAATTGACGCTGTGTCTGGCATGATTTGGGGTATTGCATAATGTGGAGTGGAGGTGTTTGAAGGTGAAGAGCTCATTGAGAAGGAGTTGAAGGAGTTTTGAGGAGCCCACACACAGGAACTGTAAGGAGGCTGAGTAATGCCAGAGATAAGGGGTCTTTAATACCTTCATGTCCTCCCTTTGGTTTTCCAGACCTCTGCCGTCCTTGTTATCTTCCTTCTCCTTCCCACTGCTGCAGAAATCTTGAACACTCAGTCCCTCACAGTACACATTCACTGGTATTATTCAATTACTTGAAAAGAATTGGAGCTCCTCCTGAATTTTCTGCTATGCTTCTCTTTTCTTCTTCTTCTTTTTTTTTTTTTTAACAGCTCAAAGGCTGTTTCCCAAAGCCCTTGCTGGAGAAGATTGCATCAAAACATTTGTCTTCCTTCAGCATTAAGAGGCTGGGTGTGAATTGATGATAGGAGGATGAGAGGCAGCGGCACTGAATGCTGATCTGACTCACATATTACCCAGCTCATATTAAAGACCTCAAAGTTAAAAGTTTGAATGACCTTTCATGTTCACAGTGTGCTTGTAAAGTGGGATCCCTTCCCCTAGTGAGCATTAATGAGAGCAGTGCTCTCTCCCCTCCAGGTGTGCATCCGCTGTGTAGCTGACATGCTTTGGTGACAATGAGAGCCATGGTGCAACCAAATTAACTAATCTAAGGTGCAAACAAAACAAGTGGGTGAAACTTGGCATTTTAAAGAAATTTTTGTTTGTTTTCATTCACTTTTTACTGTGTATTTCTCCAGAACTGTATTTGGCAAGTTTGCCTTGTTTGAGTATTCCCAAATCTGGAACACTGATGCTAACCACACATCCATCTAAATTTTAAAACGCTTAGATCAGTTGATGAAGAAGAGTGGGCACAATTTTAATTCCAGTACAAGTGGCACTGAGCTATAATAATACTCAGGGCACTATTGAAAGTATACCTTTCTTTTAGTACAAGTATGCTAACCACTTCTCAGTCTGCGACAACTCTAAGTATAATTTTAGTAACATTTCTCATCAAAGTTGCTTCAACACTTTAATTAAACAGTGTTTGTTTAATCTCCAGGTCTTTTAAACTGGTGGAACAACTCCTTAATGAGTGTTTTTCTGGCTCAGAAGAACCCAGTGGAATTGTTTTAAGGATGCAGACATGGCAAGCAGAAAGGGAGAAGGCTGGTTTCCTCCCAGGTGTTTTGGATCTGCACCTCCCAGGTGTTTTGGATCTGCACCTACCTGGTGTTTTGGTGTCTTGCAGCAGGGGCAGGTTCTGAACCTGTCAGGGGGAACCACTCTTCACAGCCATGCCAGTAGCTTACTTTTCTTTCCCTCTTTCCTCTTGGTACTAAGGTAAATTATCTGTCCATATATTTTTGTGTTCAACCCTCCCTGACTCTGAATTTCTTTGATATAAACAAAATCCAAGGAAGCTGCTAGTGCCTGTGGCAGCATTAACACTTAGACTTGTGACATTGTAGCAAAGCGCCTAGTTTTACACTGATCAGAGGCATATCTGGCCACTAGATATGAAAATAACTACTTTTCAGACAAAAGAAATAAAGCATATTTTTTTCCTCTGAGGTACAGCTACAAGCAAAGGAAGTAATCTACTTCATAACCTGCTAAGCCCAGACACTCTTGCAGATATGTGAAGAAGTGGTACTGTTGGGAAATGGACATATTCACATAAAACACATGGTTGTATTCCTTTCTCTTGATTTTGTCCACTTCTAGTGAGAACTGCTATTGGATTGTAACATTACCTGAAATATATTGGTTACTGAGGAGTCATCCCACTGAAAAAGGGCTGTTTGCATCATATTACTCCATTGCTACTCTATTACTCTCTGGCTACCCCCTTCTCATGATGAGGAGTTGTTGTGCCAGGTCTTTGGGATGAAAGTCAAGATCAAGATGTGAATGTATTTAATAAAGAAGACAAGATACCAGAAATAGGTGTTTCATCCTGCATGGTACATGATATTTGTTCTAGAGCATATATTGAAGGACACCATCTCTGGCTTCTTTGGTATTTTTCTGGTGAATTGATTTATATTAGTTTGCAAAGGATGACATAATGGCATAATTTCTCATTCCTTTAGGAAATAACAATGGATTTCATTTGGCATGGTCTGTTGAAAGCTGTATCAGATGGCACACGGATCTCACATTCACAAAAGACCTCTAGGTTTTATAAGTTGACTATGCTATTCAGTTTTGGAAGACAGATTGCACTTAGTATAATTCCAAAGGCATCAAGGTGAGTAATCTCTTTCTTTTAAATTTCTTGTTTGTACTGTACCTTCCTGCTGTCATGTTGAGGTTTATGTCCCTTTAATATTGTGAAAAGGCTTTAAGGAGGTACCTTACTATGGTTGCAATCCAAGTTCTCTGCTACCCCTGTGCTCTTCTTCCAAAGGCAGTCTCTGTATGTTGTGTAACAGGTTTATTGAAACACATTCTCTGTAGGGGCTTTTGTATTTCTTTACAAATGACTCTATCTTGTTTCAAAGAAACAGAATTTTTAAAATAATTCTTTTTGGTTTCCTAGAAAAATTAGACAGAATCAGATGTAGATGTTATAAAGTTCTAAAGGAAGTGAAACATCACAGAACATACCACATTCAAACATTTATAGATAGTGTAATGAATGATTTTACAGAGGGCACAAAAATGCTTGCTAAATCACTTTAGATAAAAAGTAATAAAATAGAAGCATTATCTTGAGAATCCTTACCATAATCATATATTGTCTGGAGGAATCATGTGGAACAAACATCACCTCTGACATTTACATTAATAGTGTGATTTCCAGAGAGATATTTCAGTTCATTACTTTTCCTCTGTTTTCTCTAGTGGCTGTTCCTTAGGCTGTGTCTTAATATAATGGATAATATAAATTGCACGATTCTTTGAAAGTAGAGAGTGATGCTTTGCAGGTTGTAAACACTTTTGCCCTATAAGTATTCAAAAGACTTTATTTGCCTGCATGCAGTAGGGACTCCTGCAACCATGCTGGTCTGCATCCACCTGCTATTCAGGGCTCTCTCTCTCTTCCTTTTAACTTTTCTTGGCCTTCTGTGTTCTCTCACAGAGCAAAACCTAATTAATGCTTCAGTCTTGACTCCAGGTAGATCACAAAGCAGCAGTTTACAAGACAAAAAAAATATACTGCGAGGCTTTGATTATCCATCAATTTTCAGGTTAGCTTAAAGCACTCTACATAAGAGGAGGAAGGTGGCATTTTTGGAAAGGTTAAGTATCCATGTGGGTCTGGAAGTGGCTCTGTTATGTATTGATCTCCATTGAAAAAGATACTTCACATTGTCAGGAGAAATGGCCAAAAATCATCGAACATAGAATGCAGGTAACCTCAGGAAGCTGTGCAGTCTTAGGGAAAGGGCAGATATCTACAGTGGTAAGAGTCTTGCTGTAGTCTTACAGTGGTAAGAGCCTTGCTGCTCATGTTTGAGAGCAGAAAAGCCTGGGAAAAGAAGGAGGGAAATACATGGGAAATAATCCCCCTGAGAAAGGCAAATGAATAAGTGGATTTGTTTGATTAAATCCTACCTCTGCTGCATAAGTCTTGAGAGATTGCAGAAAGTGTTAAAAGAGGAGGGAGAAAATGTCACTGCTTGAGAACAGGCTGAGCTGACACTGCTAGGATGCTCAGGGAGCCAATCCTGCCTAATGGGGACCCCCTCACAAATGTTTCTTTTTCATTTCTTCCTTCTTTTGTTTTTGCATCTTAGCTGGAAAGGAGTAGGAATACAATTGGAAAATAGCAACAGTGCCTGCTGTACATTCAAAAAGAAGGGATGTAACATTTTTTTGTGCTTTTTTGTTGTTGTTGATTGGTTTGGTTTGGTTTGGTTTGGTTATTTTTACTTATCTCTCTTGGAACGAGTGATGCTTTGATTAAATATTGATGTAAGCAGCCAACCATTACAGGAACGTGTGCATAAGGAGCACATGTATCTCTAAGACATTTCCAACATTCAAGCAAATGAACAAATTAGGCAACTCTGCCTAATTCTGTGCCTTTGAATTAAGAGAATCTGGACTATCACTCTTCCCACACAAGGCCTGATATACTCAGATATAGCTCCTTTTCCCTTCCACGATTTCTTAAATGGAAGATCATCTACCTCTGGATGCAGGTGGCCCATCTTAGTTTCCATGAGAACTGTCTGGGTACCTCTCTGGAAGGCATCTGGCCACTAATGAGAAAATGGGGACATAATAAAATAGGTTGTTCCTGTTCTCCTCTCTGACTCAGTACCAACATGTACAAAGTGTTCCAATTTGCCAACTGTCTCACCAAGCCATTTTCTCAGAATATGAACAAAGATCCCTCAGAAATAATCTAGTCTGTTTCTATGAGCTGTTGCATAGAGTGGATAAAGGTATTTCAGTTATCTTGAGTGGAAAAACACTTGGCATTATTCCTAAATTTGATTAGATTGAAAATCCAGACAGCAAATTTACATACATTTTATTTTAGCCTATGAGTTTATCAAAGAAGAAGCAGTCTGTGTGTGTTGCAAGAATGCAAAAGACCATTTGCCATGTCTGACTGTTTGTATAAATACTGCCAGTTTGACTACTATGCTGCAGCAGTACCATCTGCCAGATCAGCTATAAGGCATGTTTTTATATCACAATAAAAATCCGATGATAATTTCTCTTTCATCTTAAAAAAAGTGGGGAGAGAAAATGGTGATTCTGTCTTCCATTTATGTCTAATTGTTGCCTCACAAGTGCCAGACTAGTTTCTATCTTTTTTTTTAGGAAAAAAAATGCAAAGAAAATCACTAGCATCACATTACCACCACCACCACCACTGCCAACAATAAAAAAAAAAAAAAAAGAAAGAAAAAAGAAAAAAAGAAAGAAAGAAAAAACACCCCCCACAACACTTTGCAGCTTCCTTATCATCCCCATAAAAAAGTAGGTTCCTCAAACATTCTCTGTTTTGAGTAGCAGCTTCTGGACTCCCCTTTCCTTTGTGTTATGAGAACCTGGAGCCAATGGGAGCAATGTCACCAACCTTCTCTCTGGTTTCTGGCACTGCTTGGGATGTGGTGGGTTCTCAGCTTCTGACATCTAACACCAAGTGTTCAAAGGCATTCCTGAACTATTTCCTGCATTTTTCACACCTGATTTTTGGACCCAAGGTTATTTGCTCACAGAATCCCATAGTCTGAGATGATTTAATTTTGTTAATGAATATGTATTTACAAAAGTGTCAAGACATTTAATTTTCTTCTCCTTTTTCCTCCAGGAGAAATATAATTTATGTCATAAGAATCTGAAAATTTTTCTCCCTAAGGGTTTTCCTAGTAGAGGAGGAGAAGTCCTGAATAAATACTGGACTAGTACCGTGTGCTAACATCATCACTAGGTTCATACTTTTTAAATGAAGTCTAGAATTGCATGCTGTAATAATTTATTCCTGATGAAACATCTTGTTAGGCCTATGAAGTTATACAAATTAATTATCCCCTGGGCTTCTGGGTCACTTCTGTGTCTGGCTTGAGAAATATATTCCTACAAAGGACAGAGGCAAAACTGCTTCTGCTCCTATACTGGGAAATGACTCCAGTGTGGCTGGGAGAATAGGGCAGGCATCAGGGCATTGGCACATGAAGCAGGTGAGATCCTAAAGAGATTCCTGTGTTCAAGATCATTAGGTCTTCCTGTGCCTCAATTTGATGTCCATGCAATTGAAGTAAGAGCTCTTCCACACTTTATTATTCAATAAAGTAATGCAAAGTATTTTTAAGAATGATAAACAGTGGATTTTTTTCCCTGAGAATATGATCTCAAATGGATCATCAATCTGTTTGGCTACAGTGACAATGTTGAGTGACAATGTCTTTAAGGTCACAATGCATGACATGAAAAGATAGTTCGGGGTATGTGAGGAAGCTGCTCTTTCCCTGGGATTCCCATGAGACCACCCCCATTTTCTTGGCTCCTTGCTCCCCTCTGATCTTTGCCTTGGGCAGCTCCTCTCTTGGGTGTGGATGGAGATGATACTTTTCCCTGAGGCCTTTTTCCCTGAGAGTCATGGACCACTGCAGCTGTGCCCAAGGTCACCGTGGGAGCCTCTGTTGCTCCCAGTAAATCAGCAGCAGCCTCCATGCAAGTGTTCACTCTCCTGGGGCTGCCAAATGGCACCACTTGGTGACCTTTCCCGGGATGATGCTGAACACAGAGGCTTAATCACCTCCCTGCTCCTGCTACAGCATCTGTTCCCCTGTAACATGGCTCCTGCTCACTCCAGCAGGCAACTTCCTTCTCAAGCCTTTTGAAGATGTTGTATTTCAGCTGCAGTACTTCATAAAAAGCATATTGGAACAAGCTAACCTTTAAGAGAATTTTGCTGACCTGCATTGAGTTCTTTTATAATTAAATCTGCCACACTCCAGCTATAGGTTCTGAGTCACCTCTTCACATCACAGCAAGGAGCTACTGAGACCTCCAGCCCTTTGAAATTACAAAAAAACATTTTGTAAGACCGTTTTCTATGTTGATTGAGTTGTAGCTACCTTGGGAAAAGTCTCTGGAACCTTTTAAAGAAACAATTTCTTGTCAGCTCAACGTGACACTCTTAAAAGACTGAGTATTAGGAAATGATTTCATTAAAAAGGAAAAGAATTCTTACTGAAACTTTTAGATGTGCCAAATCCCTATTGACAAGACCTTTCACTCACCACAAATGAGATAAATGGAAATATCAATGTCATATTAGGTAAGCAACTAAACGGAAAGAGTGAGTTTGAAGAGTCAAAGAACCCATTGGGAAAAGCAGAGCATATCTTCAATGGGCTGAAGAAATGAAAAACATTCTTCAAACGGCTGCTTTATCAGGATGTGAAAAGGCCAAGCCTTTATGCTGCTATAATTTATGGATATCTCCTGTTTGTAGGACAAAGTGAAATAGAAAAACTTAATCATATTTCTGCTGGAGGAAGAAAAGACTCAGCCTCCCTTCTGTTTAAAAACGGAAATTAATTTTTACTCAATTGCTGTCTGTGTAGCTAACAAGTACAAAAAAGTAGGCAGAGGTCCACAATGTAACTTTGGAAGCACACTTGCCAAAGACAATGGTAGCAGGAACTCAAAAACTACATCTAAAATTAGGACATGGCCCTAAAGCCCTAGTTATCAAGCTCTTCCCTCCTTTGGGGGGTTAGAAGTAATTGCAATCTGGTCTCTTCAGCTTTTCTTTCCGTTTTGGCTTTTATACACACACTATCATCATGATTAATGAAGACATCATCATGCACTAAAAATGTTACATTTGACAAGTGCTCCAATTAATGCATCAAATATTATGCTCAGTTCAAATTCCCTGAACCTATGGAGTTCACGTGAAAGCAAAGTCCTTCCTCTGGGCAATGCTCCCAGCTTTCATAGCACTCTCATGATTGCTATAATGGAGAGGGGAAGTAATGACCACCCCTGCCCCCAGCTGCAATTTCTGAAGTTTTACCATTAAGTCCTTTCTAGAATCGAGGGAATATATTGCTAGCTTTATTTTTGTTCAACAGCAGTGACTTCTGGTAGGTCCTTAAACTCAGCCAAAACTCATTTCCCTGTGTGATATCCCAAAGAATGAATTACTTTCCTGGCCTGTTGAAAGAGCATAGTCAGAATTAACTTGGAAAACTAAGTCATAGTTGTGTTGCACTACAAGTCATGCAGTTTGCCCTGCTCTTACCAAATTTTAAATTATGACTTAGTCAATATTCTTTTAAAAAAAAACCAAAACCCTATTTTTCTTTTCTGTTCTTATATTAGAAATGTGTGGTAGAATTCAACCTTGGTTGGCTGCGATGTGCCCACCCAGCCACTCTCTCACTCTCTCCCCTCAAAAAGACACGGGGACAAATTAAGACAAAAAAGCTTGGGGGTTTTGATGAGGACAGGGAGATCACTTCCTAATTACTGTCACAAAAACCAGACTCAGCCTGGGGAAGTTTAATTTAATTTATTGTCAGGCAAAAATGGATAGTTATGTAGGATAGTGAGAAACAAAAATAAAACTGAAAACCCCTTCTCACACTTCTTTCCAGGCTCAGCTTCACTGCTTCATTTCCGATTCTTCTACCTCCTTCCTTTAGATTAGTGGAGGGGAATGGGGAGTGGGGGTTTGAGGTCCTTTCATAGCAATTTATCTCTGCCACTCCTTCTTCTTCATGCTGTTCTGTGGGGTCCCTCCAATGGGCTACAGTCCTTCATGAGCTGTTCCAGTGTGGGTCCTTTCCAGGGGATACAGTCCTTCAGAAAGGGACTGCTCCATTGGTTGTTCCCACATGGTCCTCAGGTCTTGCCAGAAAAGCTGCTCCACCATGGGCTCTCCACAGGCTGAAGCTCCCTTTAGGTCGTGTCCTCCTGCTGAGGTGTGGGGTCCTTGATGGGATGCACGTGGATGTCTGCTCCACTGTCAACTCATGAGCTGCAGGGTGACACTGTGGTCACATATGTGGGTTACAGGGGACTCTCTGGAGCATCTACTTCTCGTTCTTCTCCCCTGACCTTGGTGTCTGCAGAGCTGTTTTGCTCCCATTTTTTCTTTCTTCTCACACTCACAGCTGCCTGAATAATTTTTTACCCTTTCCTAAATATTCTATCGGAGAGATGCCATCAGTATCTCTGACTCAGCTGTGTTTGGGTCCATCCTGCAGCTGCCTGGGACACAGGTGCAGCTCCTCATTTTTCTCACAGAGACCACCCCTGCATGGTCCCCTACTCTGCAGTCCCCCAACACCTTGTCAGTAAACCTCATATGTCAAGTTCATCTGAGAATCTATTATGATCCAGTTATTAAAATTATTAGAGAGATGCCTCTGCCCAAATTAAAGGGCAAATGAGACCGTATGCTGAAGTCAATAGTATGGATTTTATTTAACAATAAAATTACAATAGTAATTGTGATGTGGAAAGAGAGATAGAAAGAAGTAGCAAAAATGAGAGGGGAGAGAAAGAGAGTGACAGAGACGGATTAAGTAGAAAATATCACCACTCCATGGATCCCAATGGTGCCATCTTTACCTTATCTCAGGTTCTCTTAGGTGGCTTAACTCAGTCCAAAGTTCCAGGCAGGAGGTATATTCAAGGAGGGATGGGCTTTGGTGGTCACAGCTTCTTTATAGAGTTTTGCCATAATAGGCAAAAAGTCCTTCATTACAATGTTTAAGCCATGAACCATAACGTTTCAGTCTTTCACAGAATCTTGCTGCATGCTTCAGATATGCTGTACTGAAAAGTTGACACTGTCCATAAAACCTTCTCCTTAGAGTCACTAGAGCAATCACTGATTTTCCCTTCACTTGTATCTCATTACTTATTTTATAGAATTCTGTTATTAAAAAACATATTATCAACTCTGTACTCTTAGTAAGCAGTCACTTGTGGTTTGGAAGGTGATGAACCCATGCTGAATGATGTTCACTTAAGAAGTTATGGTGGGGAGCTGGTATGACACTGTGATAGGTGTAACTAACTAGATGGGTGATTTGTGGCCCTTATTTCCTGCAGATGCTTGCAATTAGCTGCAGTTTGCTCAATTTTATCTGGCTGTAGCTCAGAATTCTGTTTCTGATGGATATCGAGAGTGTTTCATTCTGAGGTTCACAGTCGTTATGTGTCTCTTCAGGTCTGTGTTGGCTTTTGTCCGCTAAAAGGAATTTATCTTGACAGCATGGCTGTCAGTGTTCCCAGACCAAAACAGGCCTTTGTAGAGGAGTCTGAAATGTGTGCCTCAATTTCCTAGGCTTTCCTAATGCTTACTGTATGAAAGGTCCTCTGTGAGTTTGCCTATTCATTCTGTTCAAATCACTGCTCAGAAGCATGGGAAACCTTTTTACTTGTTGTCTCATTCAGAGCTGGCTTTTTTAATAGATGAGCCTCATGGATAAAACAAATCAGTTTTCTTTATTCTGTAAAAGTGAAGGTTAAGACAAGGGTTCACAGTTTTGAAAACAAGACACAGGGCAGTGAAATGAATTATTAACAGTGCCCTTGTATTTTGACTCTTAATCTTTCCACTCCTGTTACATTTCCCTTTCGAGATATCATTTATCAGCTGGACTGAGAGTAAAACTTTGCATCCTTTCCATCTGTGTCAGCTGCTGAAAACCTTTTTCTTTAATCTTTGACCTTTCTTTATTTCTCTCATTCCCTTCAGCTCTCTCTCCTGTCTCTGCTCCCCCCTTCCACACCCCTTTTCCAATCAATTGATATACTTTTTTTTTAATTATTATTTTTAATAAAAGCTGGGAACTGGAGAATACATCTCTTGCTGCCTAAATTCAACTGCCCAGCCTGGCTTGTCCTGAACATACATGCTAAAACAGGCTAATTCCACTGATCTAGTTTCCATGGTGTTATGCCAAGCTAATGCACTGTGGGGCTTGCCCATTCCACCACACTAGCCTCACTATAAGCTACTGCAAAGGGTTTTCACTCACCCAGTTCATCAGACCCACTCCAGTTGCAGCCCAGAAAGCCTGCTAAGTCATGTGCTAATGCAGCAAGGCTTTGCTTTGTCTAGCTGCACTAATCTTATGCACTACAATCCTTTGTGAATAATACAAATAAGAAAACAAATAACTATACAAAGACATCTGTGCATTGAGCCTGAGAGCTCTACCTCTTCCCGTATTTTCTTCTGTACAACAACATGGAATAATTTGTCACAGAGTTTGATTTCAATCCCTTCTTTTACTGTTATAGAAGTATCAGGCAAGCATTTGTTCTTCATACATTCAAAACGTACTATTTTTCTGATCTTAATTTATGTCCACTGTGCAGAATGTATCTGACTAGAGCAAACAGTTATTTATATTCCAATTACGATCAAAGAGGCACAGCAGAATCTCTTCCATCTCCTGCCTCTAACTTAGCCATATAGGTTGTCACTAAATACAACATTTCAGCAGCTGTCAGACAAGCTGCTTTATATTCTTATGAGTTTTCTGTTAAAAGTAAAACCCCATGGAAAAAGAACTGCATATGCAGAGCACAGCACTGGAAGCAATGATTTTATTTTTTGTTGCTCTGCTTTGATAGAAATTAGATTAATGTCTACTAGGTTTTTTTCAGCAGATTTAAAGTAATGAACAAGGGCGGAGGTCAAGGTGTTGCTTTTTATGGAGCAGAGCTCAAATTCAGCCTACTATGTCTCTGTGCCTGGTGCAGCAAGCACAGAGGTGTCCCTGGGTCTTCCTCTGCGGCAGGGACCTTTGGGCACTTGTTGTCCTGTGCTAAACCCTCCTGCCCTCCATGACACAGTGGCCTCATCCTTGTGATTTACTGGGTACAGTGTGGGTATGAGCCCTGCAGAGTCCTGGCCCTCCTGTGAAGCCTGCTCTGCTTGGTTTGGGCTAGCCAGGCACACGAGCTTGCCCACAATCCCATGGGATGCGTGCTCAAGGCTGTGCTATGGGCATAGCCCTGGGGGCTAGCAACAGCCCCAGGACTTTTCACAGTGAGGAAAGTCTGGGAGCACAAGCTGCCCAAAAGGAATATCCTGGCTGTAAAGGGCAATGGTCTTTGAGCTGTGCTCGGTGGATAAGCAGCACTGAATGAGCTCCCTAGTTCCTCTGGGACCACAGGTTAAGGCTTACTGAAAAGCTTTCCTTGCCCACCCAAGTTCCATTTGACTCTGACTCTTACTGGGGAGGACAATAAGATGCACAAGGGCAGCAGGGAGCCTCAGCCTCTCACGGGGCTGCTGGCAGAGCCAGGCTGTGGTGCTGTGAGGGGTAGTTGAGGCGCTGGCCAGGAGAAGACAAGGTTACACTTTTCCGATCAATCAGCCTTTCTCATTCTGGCATCTCCGAGCGGCTCTGGGCTGCTGTCCGTGTTTGTCTGCCCTGGAGAGATAGCTCATTACTGCAGAGAGATCTGTGCAGCCCTTTCTCTGCTGGGTTGTATAAGCGAATGTTTAGTTTTCTTTGTTTGGAAATATGAATTTGTGTCCCCAGCTACCTCAGTGGTTAGCTTCCTCTATAATTAACAAGTGTTTATGCTTTCCCCATGGGGTACAAGTCAATCTTTACTTCCTTTCTATATGCAGTATATTGTTGCCAAGACTCAAATGCTTTCTAATGTAGTACACACCATCTCTTTCCTAAAATCAATGTTTCCAAACACAATTAGCAGTGCTGTAATTGACTTCAAAATATCACAAAAGAGCTGTGAGCTAGAGGGCTCCAAGTTACCACTGACAGTCTAGATAAGAATATGTTAGCTCTATTGTTGGAGAAAGAAGTTCAATTTTCCCTTTCACTCGAATAAGGAGTCCCAATATTATATGCTGTGGAAATAATTCACATAATTCCAGCTGTCGTTGACCTATGATGCTTTTCCATACTGTTGAAATAGAATATATTTATCATAAAGTTATAAGATAGCTTTTGTTTCCTTTATACAAGGACTATTTTTCTGTTTCATTTCCATGCAACTAACTGAATGTTTCAGAAAGTTTAACTCTACCTTCTTAGATTTTTATGACCTTTAGTAAGTAAAAAAAAAAGGTATTACTGATTTCAGTGTCTGTCTAAAACACACATTAGTACATTTAATCTGGTGACATTATAGACTACTTGCTTCCCAATCTCTTCCATGAGCCCTAAATCACAGGTTTGGCCATTAGCCTAACAAAAATATGCTAGTTTGATGGAGATGGAAAAATATCTGGAAAGCTCCTTCTAGATCATTGAGAAATGCCTGTCATCTGCTACTTGTTTCTTTTAGAAAGGGATTCCTCAGGATTCACGTAGTGGGTACCTGGCCAGACTCACTCACTGGTTGCTAAAGGTGGGACTGGAACCCTACAGTTCTAAATAGCAGAATCCGTATCCTTTGTTGTTGAAACCAGTCTCTCTTCTGATGGTGATGATCTTTTCAACTCCTAAATCCATATTTAGGTATTGTTGCTAGCAGGATGCCTTGACTTTAAAAAACAAAAAGACAAAAAAAGGGCTTTTCTTACCTCCCCTTTCCTTTTACAGAAGATGCAGGATATGCAGAGCTTTTGTTTCTAAATTTAGACATCTGGATATGGCTATAAGAGGACAAATTTGGCATCTGTTTAAAAAAAAAGAATTGTGGTGAGAAAGCTTTGTGCATATGTTTGATAGATTTGCTAAGTACTCCTGCCAATGTAATAATCCTCCAAAATAATCCTGACACTTCTCTGAAGAGGCCAAGAGCCTGAATCATTATTGATTTTATCCTTTAAATAGAATTCATAAATATGTTTTTAATTTGCTGTGGCCAGTGAAATGGAATCACCACGTTGCAAAGGCAGAAACCTCTCACTTGGCTACAGTTGGGGTTTTGCTAAAGGCAAAAAATGTACTGCAACAATCCACTGATTTTAGTGAGCTGTTAACAAAACTTGTGATCATTGTAATTGAGGTACATTATTTCCAGTCAGTTCATAGATTTTCACACCTTCACTGAGTCAATATTTCAAACAAAAGCTTCTAGCCTATCTCTGAGGAAATGTGACATTGACTTGTGCAGGAAGCTGTGCATGTACATGGAAATATTTGCAAATGCAATTTAGGACCACTGCATTTAATTTGTACATATGCGGAGGGAAGAACACACATATTAATAACTTACAGTGCTACACCTGATCTTTAATAACTTAGTTGTGGAACTAAATAAATTTCTTTTTCTTCTTGTCTGTTGGACAAGTCTCTATCTTTTCACAGAATCACAGAAAAATTTGAGTTGAAATGGACCTTTAAAGGTGATCTAGTCCAACCTCCCTGTGATGAGAAGGGACATCTTCACTTATAGTCTTGTTCAGCACATACTGATATGGGTTTCTGATCCTGCTAAGCCTCTGTGTGCCACTGCAAGCCAAATCAATCACTGTAACTGGGCATGGATCTTGCTTGCATTAGTGCTACCTGTAAACTCTTGCTAGGGCATTTCAGCCAGCCATAGGAAAAGCCAGGTACCAGTCACATTGAGTAGAGGTGCAGCAAAGAGTACTCACTGCCATCAGAAATGCCACTGTCAGGTCTCTTTCTGAGCTCCTCAAGTGCCTGAACCTTTGAGATGCACAGGGGCTTCCTCTTGCAGCTCTGTATCCTCTGCCCGTGGTGCTGCTGGCTGCTTTCCCTGGCTCTGGGCTGAGATGTCACTTGGGCGCTCCCAAGCTGCTGCTCCAGTGCTTTGCTGCTGCTGCTCTCATCGTCTGGCATTTGCACATCCTGAAGCGTAATGTCTGTTTTGTCATCATTCTCATTGAAAGTTATTGCCACCAGCATGAGTGGGAGTTTCTTTCTCCTTTTGTTTCTTTTTGTGTTTTGCTGAAAGTGGCTTAAATCACTGGAGTCTATTGCATGCCATCAGCTACAGATTATGCAAAGACATTTTTATGTACTTAAGTGTGTCTCAAGCCTGTCCCAATATTTTTTAAGATGTACGGAATATCAATTTTCTTTCACAATCCATGTTTTACTGGTGGAGTCCTTAGACAAAGTATTGTTTAGATCCAGAGACTGAAAGTAAATATAGAAGAACAAAAAAAAAATACCGTTCCCAAGGCACTGAGTTTTAGAATGAGACTTTTTAAAAAAAGAAGCTCATGAGCATGAATCAACATTTGTCAATGTAGGCTTAGGCAAGGATTTCCTTTGTGAACTATTACTGTTCCTTATGGATTTTTTTTTAACAGTTTGCACCTAAGCAAAAATTAAGGGATCTGAACTGTAAAGGCCATCCACAGGTTACTTAAGAGACATGACACCAAGACAGGAGTGTTGCTAGGGAGTGTTGCTACAGAATTTCATAGGGAGTGTTGCTATACAAAACAATTAGTGATGAGACTGAATCGCAAATTTCAAAATGGGATCTAAATTTAGAGGACATAGCTGTTTATGTGGACGTGGGGACTTAATTAATTGCATTCAGTGTAATTGCAAGGCTGAATGTTCTAGTAAGGAGACGAAGTTGCCATTGTCTCTTAAGTCCAAAGAATACTGAAGCATTTTTACCCAAAGGGTTAACTTCACCATATCTCAGGAGAGACATTTTTCTTACAAACAATTACTAAGAAATTAAGAGCAGATATTAAGAAAATATGCAAAAAATATGAGACCAGTATTAAAATCTCTTTTCTAAAATACAGAAGGACTTTTATCCTGGGCTACACAATGCAGACAGAAGTATTGACAACTTGATAAGAAATATAAATTTGTAAATATTAAAATATAGGAAAAGGAGGAATGGAATCCTTTCTGCTCACCTGTTTTGTCTGGATTGGGTCCTGCAATGCTGAAAATTCTTCTTATAGATTTCCTCTGCAATAAATGAAAGCTAGGTGGCAAATATCTCAGCTTATTTATGACATGGGTGCCTATCTTCTCTTTTACGTGATGTGAACATAGTCCTGAAGGCCTCCTGTGAACTGTGGAGTGCTTTCAATTGCCCATGACTTCAGCAGGCTTGATGATACTGAACGTTTCACAGGAGCAATTTCTATTGCACCAGTTCTCAAAATCACAGAGCACAGAAAGCACTGACAGGGTGTCATGGGGTTCTGACTGCTGGGTCAATTACATACCAACATTTGAGTGGGCAATAGCTTAGGCCCACTTAGTTTTAGCATGACAGAAATGGATAAAAAACACCCAGTGCTTCGACAGAGTGACCTATTTCTGTTACAAGGGAGAGTGGCCTGACTTTGGGATAATATATATTTATGTGGAGTTTTACAGATCAACAAAAGTAAAGTAGTTGTAAGAGTGATATTCTGTAATGGTGAAATCCAGGGTAGAGGTACAAACTACAAAAAACCTGTTTCTCATTGAAATATGTTGATTAGATGAGCAAAATGAAGACTGAAGTTGAATCGTCTTGGAAAAACAAGTTAGAATTCTGCAAATTGCTAGTGTGAGAATAACATAGCCAATTTTTTTGCTAAGAAAGCTAGATATTTCGTGGTTAGAATTAATAAAAGGTAATTTGGCACCATCACACGATGAAACTCTGGCAGTGTGCATGCTTTGGCTGGGATAAAGTTAATTTCTTCACTGAAAGAGTGGTTAAGCATGGGACAGGCCACCCGGGAAAGTGCTGGACTCACCATCCTTGGAAGTGTTCAGGAAATGACTGAACTGACTGGCACTTAGTATGGGGATTTGTGCTGGAAACAGTGTTGATAATATTGGGATGTTTCTGTTATTGCTGAGCAGTGCTTGTACAGAGTCAAGGCCTTTTTTGCTCCCCACCCCACTGGAGAGTGGGCTTGGAGAGTGCATGATTTTGGACAGCTGACCCCAACTGACCTGAACGATATCCCACCCCATATGGCATCATGCTCAGCAATAAAACTAGGGAAAAGGCTGGCTGGGAGGCTGCTGCTTGGGAACTGGCTGGGCATCAGTCAGCTGGGGATGAGAAATTGCTTCTACTTGCATCACTTT
The DNA here is from genome assembly GCA_013397955.1 of Grantiella picta. Classification (NCBI taxonomy): domain Eukaryota; kingdom Metazoa; phylum Chordata; class Aves; order Passeriformes; family Meliphagidae; genus Grantiella; species Grantiella picta. The sequence goes on along the minus strand of VZRM01005305.1, from coordinate 312,996 downwards.
TCTCTCTTTTCTATTTCCCTTTCATTAAAATTATTACTATTCATACTCCTATTACTATTTTATCTTAATTATGAAATTGTTCTTATTTCAATCCATGAGTTTTCTCACTTTCACCCTTCCAGTTCTCTCCCCTGCAGTGCCACTGAGGGAGACTGAGCAAGAGGCTCAGTGGTTCTTAGTTGTCAGCTGGGGTTAAACCATGACAAGCAGTTATATGGGCTTTCCAGTAATAAAGCACAGTCGATAACAAGCATTGGTGTTACAGCTGCTGTCTTCCATTTCTGTCCAATTCATCTGTCTCAGTGCCTGAAGCTGTTCAGCAAGACCAAGGGAAACAACATTAGCCTCTTTATTATTTATAACTCATTTTTTCCTTGATAACACTGCAATACCATAAACACCGTTTCCATGGAGACTCAAATAAGACAAAATTACCATGGATATTGTTGTTTATACCTCTAGGAATATAGGTATCTAAAGTTTCAACCTGTCTCTGCATGACAAAGGAGTGCAGAAGTGATTGATATTTTTAATTACTGAGTGATATTGGCTGAGTTGGGGAATTTCTTGAATTGCAGTACAGTGTGTTGCAATCTTGTTATCCAATTATATCTCATGCTTCTCACCGAGTTTATTTCCTTTGAAAGCTGTTCTTTTAAAAATGCAATTAGACGTTCCTTGTGTCTGTCGACTTTGGTGATGCTGAATGGTACATTACATTTATTTGATATGGAGTAACAGCATTTAAGGATTAGGAAACCAAAAATGTCTTTTTGGGTTTTGTAATAGAGATGGATAAACCTGAGTCTGTGTGAGAAATTAAAACTAAAATTAAGTGATCTGAACTGTAAAGCCCATCCACAGGTTACTTAAGGCATGGCTGAAAAGGGAAATATTTCTTTTGAGCTAACAGCTGGCTGGAAAAGTGAAGACCCTAATTTAAACTTCAAAGGCCAATTATCCCCATTTGAATGACCTAACCAAACCAAAGATTTGATAATTCTATAGGAGAATCTGAAAATCTAAAAATGTGCCAAAGAAACAGCTTTAGATATATGATAGGAATAGGTATTGCTAGCCTAGTAGTAGGTAAGGAATTCTTCTCTTATTTCATGCAGAATGTTATACAACTTCAAAAATGGGTTTTTTTCCAGTTATGTGAGAACAAAATTTCTGCAGAACTGGGTGATCCACTCAATCCCATTATGTAAAAGAAAGGGGTGTCTATCATTTATTTCTCCTAGTAAGAGTCAGTGCCCTTTAGTAAGTAAAACAAACAAGATTTGGTTCAAAAAAGCAGAGCTTGAAGAAGCATGTCTCTCTCACTTGGTATATTAGACACCTGAAAGGTGTTACCTGGTGCTGCACTGGACCTGTAACTACTTATGCAAGGTGGAATTTTATAAAAAAAGAGGGCTCAGAGCAAGTTCTCTCCCCTATCAATAACAAGCATGGTGTCCTGAGCACTGCTCTGTGAAACAAAGCCAAAACCATTCCTGCAGAGATGAATTAAAGGAAAGTTCCTTGGTGAAATGGCGAATCAGAGCTGAGGAATTTTGGATAAAGTCTGGGACAGAGCTAGGGAATTAAAGCAGCAGCTTTTTAAATCTAGTTCATTCTTTTGTTAATTTTCTTACCAAGTGTTTAGAGCTGAAATATTTGATCTTACAGTTTAAAGGAACATGTCAGATTTGAATAGGATTTTTAACTCTGACTGCTTTTTCGAGAATTTGGATTTGTTTTTTTGTTTTTATCTGCGCCAAATCTATTTTGCAATCAGTTGCTTTCTAAGCATATCAGTTAGTGACAATGCTGACTGCCGAACAATGCCATGAATATTTCTGTTTCTCAGCCAGAATGGATAATGTTTCCTGCTCAGGGAAACTGGAAGACCTCTTCTCTCCTTGGAATAGAAACCTGTCTCTTTTTTTGCACCTCAGGAAAAGTATCTCTAGTGCTAAAACGTCTTTTTTGCAAGACAGCACAGGAGAACTTCATTAGGTTGGTGGATGGGCTAGTAAAATATTTTTTGTGTACAATAACAAGATCCAGTAATATTATTGCTCTATTCTAATGCCACATTACAGCTTTATGTTGGCAAAGAACTGAGGTATATTTTTTTCAGGTTGGCAGACTGCTGACTGGGGCAGCCTAAAGTGATGCCAGGGGCTGTTATTATAATTGAGATGATTTCCTTCAGCTTCTCAGAGGTATTTTTTACAACTGTACTGATTACTGGTGTACATATAGCCTGTGACTTCACCAGTCCATTTGTATGTCCAATCAGAAAATAATTCAGGAGGAAAGGAACCTCTGGAGCCCATGTAGACTGATCCCCTGCTCCAAGCAGAGCCCTTTTCTTGATTAGAACAGTGAGCTTCAAGCCTTCTCCGTCTGACTACTGAGACTTTCTGAGGATGGAGAAATCTGCCTGGACAGTCTGTTCCAGTGATTGCCCACACTGAATATCTTTGTCCAAGCTGGTATGAGTCACATCTCACTGATAAGCATCCTACAGATTCTTTAGGATGTCCCTCTGAGGGCAACATACTCATACAAGTTATTGCCTGGATTTTGTAGTGTGAGTTACTGCGTGTTCACCTTATCCTCTTATTTGTAAAGTGACACAAAGGAATGGGTTCTGTGTGTGCTCTAAGCCCAGCCCAGCACTTAGGTGAGACTCAAGAGGATTAAACTCCCCTGAAGGTGTATCATGCAGTGGTGAAGAAAGGCAAGAGCTCAAGGCTCCCCAGCCCTTTTTGCCTCCTTCTAGTGCCCAATTTTTGTCTTTTTTTTTTTTTTTCCCCTTGTGGTCCTTTGTGATGCATATTTTCAATAATTTTTGGCTTCTCAGACATGGAAAAAGAGGCTTGCTATGGCTTAGAGGAAGGAGGTCAGTCTGAAACAATCAACCTGACTAAGAAATGAAGGAAAGCAGATATAGGTCTGTGTATTGTGTTTGTCTGGCCAGGTTTTGGTAGCGGGGAGCTACAGGGGTGGCTTCTGTGAGAAATTGCCAGAAGCTTCCCCATGTCTGGCAGAGCCAATCCCTGGCAGTTTCAAAATGGACACACCACTGGCCAAGGCTGGACCAATTAGAAATGGTGGTAACAACCCTGTCATAACACATTTAAGAAGGAAAAGAAAAGTTATTAAGTAGATGTAATTTCAGCCAGAGAAGAGCAGAGTGAGAACATGTGAGAGGAACAACTCTGCAGACACCAAGGTCAGTGCAGAAGGAAGGGCAGGAGGTGCTCCAAGTGCTGGTGCTAAGATTCCCCTGCAGCCTGTGGTGAAAAAACATGCGACAGGCTGTGCCCCTGCAGCCTATGGAGGACATGTGGATGCAGAGATCCACCTGCAGCCCACAGAGGAGACCCATGCCAGAGCAGGGGGTTGACTGAGAGGAGGCTGTGAAACCATGGGAAGTCCATGCTGGAACAGGCTCCTGGCAGCAACCTGGGGATCTGTGGAGAGAGGACCCCACGCTGGAGCAGGTTTCCTGGTAGGACTTCTGACCCTGTGGGGGGCCCACCCTGGAGCAGGATGTGCCTGGAGGCCTGCATCCCATGGAAGAGAGACCCACATTGATANTTTTTGGCTTCTCAGACATGGAAAAAGAGGCTTGCTATGGCTTAGAGGAAGGAGGTCAGTCTGAAACAATCAACCTGACTAAGAAATGAAGGAAAGCAGATATAGGTCTGTGTATTGTGTTTGTCTGGCCAGGTTTTGGTAGCGGGGAGCTACAGGGGTGGCTTCTGTGAGAAATTGCCAGAAGCTTCCCCATGTCTGGCAGAGCCAATCCCTGGCAGTTTCAAAATGGACACACCACTGGCCAAGGCTGGACCAATTAGAAATGGTGGTAACAACCCTGTCATAACACATTTAAGAAGGAAAAGAAAAGTTATTAAGTAGATGTAATTTCAGCCAGAGAAGAGCAGAGTGAGAACATGTGAGAGGAACAACTCTGCAGACACCAAGGTCAGTGCAGAAGGAAGGGCAGGAGGTGCTCCAAGTGCTGGTGCTAAGATTCCCCTGCAGCCTGTGGTGAAAAAACATGCGACAGGCTGTGCCCCTGCAGCCTATGGAGGACATGTGGATGCAGAGATCCACCTGCAGCCCACAGAGGAGACCCATGCCAGAGCAGGGGGTTGACTGAGAGGAGGCTGTGAAACCATGGGAAGTCCATGCTGGAACAGGCTCCTGGCAGCAACCTGGGGATCTGTGGAGAGAGGACCCCACGCTGGAGCAGGTTTCCTGGTAGGACTTCTGACCCTGTGGGGGGCCCACCCTGGAGCAGGATGTGCCTGGAGGCCTGCATCCCATGGAAGAGAGACCCACATTGATACAGTTTGTGAAGAACTGTTTCCCATGGGAGGGACCCCACGGTGCAGCAGCAGAAGGACTCTTCTCCCTGAGCAGCAGCAGAAAAGAGATGTGATGAACTGACCGTAACCCCCATTCTCTGTCTCACTGTGCCATTAGTGGGGAGGAGGTAAAGCTTGGGAAGGATGTTAGGGTGGGAAGAAGGTGCTTTTAAGATTTATTTTACTTCTCATTACCCTGCTCTGATTTTGTTAGTAATAAATTCAGTTAACATCCCCAAGCTGAGTCTGCTTTGCCCATGATGGTATTTGGTGAGTGATCTCTCCCAAACCTTATGTCAGCCCATGAACCCTTGGTTATATTTTCCCTTTCCTGTTCACTTGTGCAGGGAAGTGATGGAGTCACTAGAGTGATAGGGTCAGCCCACTGCAGCCTGCAAGAGCATCAGGGAGAGCAGTCTGTGCAGTGAGTGCTTCCTGCTCAGCTGATCACCTGCAGCAGGTTATTTCAGCAAGCCTGGAATTCCATGTGCTTGGATGTCATCTCACTTCCACATTGTGAGCTGGCTACCTCCATGAAGGTGTCTTCCGTAATATTCTGTGAAAACATAGAATTCCCAGCTATTCTTTCTGTAGCACATGTTAGCATGGCTTTGGCTATTAATTCCTCTAGAGGAAGTTATTTCATAGACATCAGACTGTGCTATGGAACAGATTGCATTGTTTTCAGCAAGCCAGGGCAGAGGATTTTAATCACTAATTAATTTAATTACACTGGAAAACAGACTAGCAATGGAGATGTTAACGCAGCCCCTTGGTCTCAGCTGTAACAAACTCCTCTAATTCCTCATTCTAGAGGTGACAACCATCCCCATGTCAGCAGCTCTGGCAGGGCTCTGACAGTGGCAGGGAAGGGTGGAGAGATGGGGACTGGGGCATGACACCAGGATCGGGCAGGGCAGGGTGGCACACACTGGAATGTGTCGCTCAGTGCCAGGTCCCTGTGCCCATGGTGCCATCAGGGCTTGGTGTGGCCTTGAAGGGCTGCTCTCCCTTTACCTCCTCCTTCAGTGATCTCTTTCTCTGCCTCAGATCTTCTCTCAAGTACACACAGCCAAGCCACCCCCCTGAAGTGGGACATGTCCATGGGAGCTAAAAGGAAACAAAAGCGAAACTCTGACACCAACCTGTGTGTTTGTGAAACACCACCTTTTCTTCACTGTTTTTGTCATGCATCACACTCCTGACCCCTCAGTTTGGTTGTCTTTAAATATAAATATTGCTTTCATTGAGTTCATGCTAATATAGCTTAAAACATCTCTGTGGAAAGAATTTAGATGATTTTTCCATCTACAGACAAGGTCTAAGACTGGCTCTGGTTTTTTTTTTTTTATGCTTTCTCTTTGACTGCATAGCAAAGTTTTGTTACAAGATTAATAATATTGGAGATCATGATATCTCCTTGTGTTAGCCTTTCTTATTCCAATTAAAAAAAATAATGTGTGACTACGGACTGCTTTGTGCTCTAAAAATTGCTTTTCAGTCGTACTGCGTATCCTCTAAGTTGGGATAGTTCAATACTTTGGTATTTAGATATGCTGAATGGTGTGATGGCAGGATGAGAAGAAATGGCCTCAAGTCACACCAGGGGGAGTTTAGATTGGATATTGTGAAAAATTTCTTCTCTCCATGGGTGGTCAAACATTGAAATAGGTTGCCTAGGGAAGTGGTGGAATCACCATCCCTGGAAGTGATGAAAAGGCACTTGGATGTGGTGCTTAGGGACAAGGTTTAGTGGTGAACATGGCTGGGCTGGGTTGTTGGTTGGACTCAATGATCTTAGAGATCTTTTCCAATCTTAATGGTTCTATGATTCTCTGATGTTTCCTATGGGACAATGAAGATGAGGGTGGGAAAGTAAAAATCTTAAAGGAGTATTGTGAGATATTTAAAGACGTTTTAACCACAGAAAAAACAAAATAGAAACTATTTCCCATAGCATTGCTTAATCCTGTCAATTTTATAGACTTCTAGGACAATTGTATTTAACCATTTGGTGTACTATGATTTCTTTAGTGACAGCATGGTACCATAACATAGATAAAACAGCATACAAATTTCAATGAAAATGCTTCTGATTAATTTGGTGCAGGCTTTTAGAAAACCCTCAGTATGTAATGATTTCTTTCAAGTCACTAAATTTTTTCATGGCTTTTTAATCATAGTTGATTTTCTGAGATATAGTTCCATGGCAGTGTGAATGAATTGGAGTACATTTGGTATAGTACCTTGAGATTATTAAAAACACAGTTCCATTGTTTTCCAAATGTGATTGAAAGTGATATTTTCTTTACTTCTGAATAAATTTTGTCTCACCTGTCTTTTACCTCTGCCTACCACTACTTTTCTGACGACCTGAAATGGGTTTTCAAGATGTTTTGTCTATAAAAAAGAAATGAGCTTTATATTCAGGTCAGCATTGCGGTCGGGGAAAAACCATCCTGAGATTATTATTTTTCCATAATTGCCTCTTGCTTGGTTGTTTTTGAACAGCTTTCCTCCCAAGGATGCTTGAGGTGGAAAAAGGTCCCTTAAATTCTTTGTGCAGCATGCACTCTGCTTCATCTCCTTCTACCGAGTGTGATTAGCTTGAGTGTGAGGAGGGACTGATCCCAGCTGCCTTGCCTTGGCTTGCATACATGATCACTGCTGGCCTGTGTGTTCAGTATGAGCTGAGCTCCAAGAGGCTGTTGTTGCCTGCTACCTCTTGTAAAGCTCTAGGTAGTTAGTGTGCATAGTGAATGGGAAGCCTTCCTGGGTCAGTGACCCCTAATGCACCTAGGGCAGAAGCACATCTCATATGAGGCTGTATAAAAGGCAGTGATATTTTACCTGGGGTCTGTGGATCCCTGCAGGTGTGTGAAATATTGCAGAGGAATGTGTAAATTCAGAGCACAAGCAATAATGCCAGTTCCAGGAAATGTGCAGGGCTACAGTTTCTGGGCAGGTAAAAAATCAGTAAAATAACCTGTGTTTGGAAAAGATTTTCCCTCACTACAGGCAGGCATGTGCACCTGTAGGAGTCTTTTGCAGGAAATTCTTCTGCAGGAATTTCTTCGGCAGTCCTTCAGCCTGTCTCACCCTCTGAGTATTCTGTGGGAGGCAAACATGAAAAGGACCAGAAAAAGAGTGTGTGGTAAAGAACAAGTGGAAATCTTTGTTAAAAATGGAAATGTACATCTTGTTGATCTATGCTCTTTCAGAGTATGTTTAATGAAGTCCGATCATTCGAACTTCAAGAGAGCAGTATTTAGAATAAAACATGTTTTATATTCATTATCATGACAAATCTCCTCCCCCTCCACTTCCCCTGTTGAGGCTGCATGTACTTTGTTTAATAGAAATTCTGATTGGTTTTCTAGGAGAACAAAGCCTCTGAGAGCACAGTTCAATTCATAGTTACAACTGCTGCTGACACGTGGTGCTTTTTATTAACTTTTGAAGCAGCTGCCAATTATTGAGTCCTCAGAATTTTTTTCCTTCTGTGTTGAAGGGCCACTGGAAGGCAGTACATTAAGCATCCCCTCTAACAATAAAGACATCTGAACTCTCCATCAGAAGGGCTCTGTATCCAATTATTTGCAAACTCCTTGCAGATACGATTCTATGGACTAAATGGAAAGCATACTTCAGTCATTCTCTGCACTGATAGTAATTTAATAAAAATAAGAAGCTATTGATTTTTTTTAGCTATGTTAAAAGACCACTGTAATCTTGGCTTCACTCTGCTGTTGGCAAAGAATTTGGCAGCAAGTAGATTTTTTACTTTTCCTGGTACACCATTTATTAAATGCTATCTTAATGTGTACAGATGATTAGTTTAGCTGAAGTGGGGGAAGAATTATAATACCTTCCTGTTATTTAACTTCTCCAAGTCAATTCAGATGTTAGAAGCATTTGCAGAGATTTATCTCCTGTATTTTGTGATTTTGTTTCTTCCATTTCTTAAGCCAAATGTGCCTCTGAGTTTACTGAGCCAGCACTTACTGGGCAGGAGCTACTTTTGATGGAGATAGAAAATAACATTCTATTTGCCGACTCTTATTGAAATAATCACTCTGGGATGACAGAGGAATGTCACTTAAGCTGTTCAGTAAACCTCAGCTTGAGTAAGGAGTTAAATCAGTAAAGGTGGACTCATGTCAAATGATTTATTTGTCTAAAAGAGTTGATCTACTCTAAACAAAACTGTTCAGGGATAGGCCTTCTCAAAAACTTTTAATATATTCTATTCCCTTTGGAAGTTTCTATTCATCCGCATTGACCATAGCTAGAGTCTACACAATTCTTTAAGTGAGTGGTGAATTTAGAGATGTTGAAAAATTAGTTATACATTTTCATTCCGTTTTAGGTGCACTTGAATCTCTCTAAAACAATGTTTTCTGTGATGCTGAAGCATAAGAATTTGAAATCCTTTTGTCAAGTATGATTAATCCTGATGCAGTCCCAGAACATTTATGCAGGAGCATGTCTTTATTCAGGGAAGGGCAATGAAGCTGGTAAGGGGAAATAGAGGGTAAGTTCTATGAGGAGCAGCTGAGGGAGCTGTGGGTGTTCAGCCTGGAGAAAAAGAGGCTCAGGGGTGACCATGTCACTCTCTGCAACTGCCTGAAAGGAAGCTGTAGCCAGCTGGGGGTCAACCTCTTCTCCCCGGCAACTAGTTAAAGTACAAGAGGAAACATAGCCTAGCTGCACCAGGGGAGATTCAAGGGAGTCACTGTTCCTGGAGGTGTTTGAGGAAAAACATGTGGCACTCAGTGCCATGGTTTAGTTGACAAGGTGGTGTCCAGTCAAAGCTTGGACTTGATGACCTCAGAGGTCTTTGCTAACCTAATTGATTCTGTGCTTCTGTAAACTTCACCTCTAACTCTTTTAAAGATTTAGAGCTGTTGGTTGGGTTCAGAGAGTCCACCTTTATTTCCACATGTGCTGGTTTTGACTGGGATAGTTTATTGTCTTCATAGTAGCCAGTAGGGGAGCTATGTTTGGATTTGTGTTGCAAACGACATTGATAATACAGGGATGTTTTTGTTATTGCTGAGCAGTGCTTGCAGAGTCAAGGTCTTTTCTGCTTCTCACACCACCCCACCAGTGAGCAGGCTGGGAGTGCCCAAGGGGCTGGGAGGAGACACAACCAGGACAGCTGACCCCAGCTACCCAAGGAGTATCTCATACCATATGATATCGCGCTCAGCATATAGACCTGGGGAAAATGGAGGAAGGCAGACACATTCGGAGTTCTGATGTTTGTCTTCCCAAGTCACCATCACATGTGATAGAGCCTGGCTTTCCTGGAGATAGCTGAACACCTGCCTGCCCGTGGGAAGTGGTAAATTAATTCCTTGTTTTGTTTTGTTTGTGTGAATGACTTTTGCTTTACCTATTAAACTGTCTTTATCTCAGCCAGGAGTTCTCACTTTTTCTCTTCTGATTCTCTCCCCCATCCCACTGTGAGGGAGGGAGACAGTGGCTATGTGAGGCTGAGTTGCTGGCTGGGATTAAACAATAACAAAAGTTCCATTTGGGATGGCAGCTTCTACTCATCCCAGGCTAGCCTGGCTAGGTAGATACTTCCTGGTTTCTGCAAAGTCTAGCCCTTTCCTGGTCTCTGCCACTATGCTTAGTAAGCCCTTCAAATTCCCTGAAGACCTCAATCATGGAATCATAGAATGGTTTGATTCGGAAGGGACCTTAAAGATCATGTTCCCTGTCATGGACAAAGGAGCCTTCCACTATTCCTATCATAAAAGGCCTTGTATTTCAAGAACCAGTGGTATGTATGATTTTATTGGCAATGATATTCAGTCTGAGGTTTTCTGAATCATCATTTTAACACTAAGAACATTTGTTACCAAAGCAACACAATAAGGCAGGCTCACAATAATTTGATGCACTTCCTTGACAGAATGATTTTGACTTTACAGCTCCAGCTCCACAGGCAAAGATATTTGGAGTAAAGCCTTGGCCTCCAAATTCCCACCTATTTTAGTAGAGCCAGTATTTAATTTTTTCAATTCAAGGGAGGCGATCAAAGTGCTTTGGCGTTTGTGCCAGCAGAGATCCTGACTTGAGGTGTTGTAAAATCATGCAGATGTGATCAAAAATGCAAAAGTGATAGTAATACTAGATCTCACCTTACAATTTAGATGATAAAAATCCTACCATAAATGAAGAAGAAAGGAAGACAAAAACATTATTTAGATGGGTTTCTCAACACTTAATGTTAGAATTGTGGACAGTGACAAGTCTCAACATTGCTGTGCCAAGCTCTTGCAGATGTAGGGAATGTAGTCACCTCTATTGCTTAGAAAGTGAAGAAACATGCCTGGTTGCAACAGCTGGTTCACAGTTGACAATTCTATTTGTCTTCTGGCCCACGTGTAAGGAAGTGCATATACCAGCTTGTTGGGGAACTGTATTGTTCACTGAGGCATTATGAAGTCTCTCAACTGTAACTAAAAATGTGCCAGTAAATCCTTCACAGAAGCCATAAAATTACTTCATGTTGATATTGAAGCCATCAGCGAATGGCAAAGGTCACAAATACAGCATGAGATGTGAAGCCAGAGCTTCACAGCCAGTGAAGCCAGTGCCCTCATAGGGCAGTTGCAGACACATCTCACCACTCAGCTCTCCAGAGAGTTTCAAGGAAAGGGAGGGACACGCCTGGCAGTGTTCATATTAGAAACCCACTCCATCTCAAGAACAATGTCAATTGACAATGACAATTGTCAATATCAGTGACATTGTTCTGAGCAATGTCATTCATATGTTTGTTTCAGCTAAATACACCAATATCAGGAAAGAATCCCAGGATGTCATAAGCCTTCTGCTCAGACCCACTGCATGTTGATGATTTGTGTGCACATCCTGACCAGTCAAGGACAGCAGCACAGAGTCCCCCAGACGGGAATCACAGAATGGTTGAGGCTGAAAGAGACCTCTAAAGGTCGTCTTGACCAACCCCAGCTCAAGCAGGACCACCTACAGCTGGTTGCCCAGGAGCATGCCCAGACTGGTTTTGAATTTCACCAAGGCTGGCAACTTGACAACTTCTCCAGGCAACTCGTGCCTGTGCTCTGCCACCCTCACAGTAAAAAAGTGTTTCCTGATCTTGAGAGAAAGCCTCCCATGTTTCAGTTTGTGCCCATTGCCTCTGGTCCTGGCACTGGGCACCTTCTTCTGTCAGTTTGCTTTCCAGCTGGGTGGTCCCCAGCATATACTGGTGCATGGGATTATTGTTCTTCATGTGTAGGCTGAAGAATAACAGGTTTGCACTTCTCCTTGTTGAACATCATGAGATGCCCTGAACTCCACCATCTCATGTTTACTGCAGCCAAGACTGCCTTTGACCCTCACATTCCCAAGAAGACCTTCACTGGTATGAGGTCCAACACAGCATCTTCGCTGACTCCTCATTTGGAGGAGGATGATATAAAGAATCTCCTGGATTACTTTTGTCCTGTTCTGTTGTCCTCTAGAAGATTTGGGGTGATCAAAGTACCCCCTGAGGGCCTGGGCCTGTGAATGTGAGGCTAAATGAATGGTTGGCAGTAGGCTAGTAATTTATGACTGCCAATGTCCTTCCTGACCATATGTTAGGAAGTGGCATAGGCTCTTAAGGAACAGGACACTTGTTTCAATTGCCTCTTTGTGGTCAGGAAGCATCTGGTCATCTCTAGATGGAAGCTGGCACCGCTATCTTGCTCTTCAGCTGTGGCACAGCAGTGCAGTACTAGAAATCCTGCTGTGACAATTGCTGTGATGAGTTAAGCAAAACCCTATGTGTCTCGTTAGTCCTGAACTGACACCACCAGGAAGGATCCTAATTGTAGAATTTTGGCATGCCCAGCATTACAAGGTTGCCAAAATCACATCCAGTGTTCAGTGTTCTCTGAGAGAAGCTATGACTTCTGTAATCATGAGGAGTACCCTTCTGCCTTGCATTTGGAAAATCAGTGATCACACTGTAATTTTTGCATGCTGATGCTGGACACACTTAGCGTGCACATTATGTCTGCGTGTTCTAGGAGTGGGGTATTTTCCTTCAGAAACTTGTGATTGCCCTTTCCCAACCATGTCATATATAACAGTGGAGCAAAAGAATATACATATCTATCAGGGTGCCCATGTCCTGTGTTGACTCCTGCATCCCCAGTGAGTGGTTCAGGTACAGCCCAGCTCCAGGCAATTATCCCTCTCCTACCGGTGAGGCAGCTGTTGTGACACACAGCTGTTGTGAAGAGAGTCCAAGACCTGACTGCTATGGGTATTGCTAGAGTTGCCTCACTGAGATCAGATGGAAACGCTCAAAAATGTCCAAAGAGATCAATATTTTGTGATCTGACAGTAAAATGGTATGAATGCCAGCCATCAGATCAGGTAGTCTGGGAATTTCTGGGGAAGAAAAACAATGAGAAAAATGTTGTACCTGATGCTAAAATAGTGTAATATTTAGCAGATACAGTCATTCAATAGCATGTCATACTCTGGTCCTACAAACACATACATCATAATAGGTGTCTTTTTACTTCTTGTTACATTGCCAGTTTTCAGGAAGAAAAGCAAGGCTTTCACAACCTTGTATAGCAACGGTCAGATTATGAATTTCCTACAAGGTTAGGTCAAAAGCCTATCACTTTTTATAAAGGGCTTTCCTGTTATTATCTCTAAAAGTACCTTAAAAAATAGCAAGAGTTGGTTAGAACATTTCCTACAGCATTTTAAATAGGAAGTGAAGTTTTCTTTTAATTCTTCTATGTCTGCTAGCTGTTTATTTCACTGAGGCAGGGTATAGTTTTTATGAATGATGACATATAACCCATTTTCTAAAAATACTTTGGATTTTCCATATAATTTCAGTGTCCCTGGGTAACTGATAGGAAGAAATGGTATAACAGCCTTTTATGTTTTTTCTCTTGCTCCTGTGGTAGAAGCTGCTAGACCCATCAAACTGATAATGAGGAATATACCTTCCATCAGCCCATAACTGTGAAAAGAAAACCTTCCCAATTACTGTTAAAATTCACTGCCTTCCTTTAACCTAATTTCCTTAGTAGTCAGGTCTTTTTTTGGTGTGCAGTATATTTTCCTAGCACATTCCCAGCTAGGAGGGAGTACTTGGGGCTCACCTTGTTCTCCTTTCTAGTTCAGTGTTTTTCTCAACAATTTTCCTTTGATTGCAGCTGGTAATCAGCAAGCAGCATCCTGCTTTGGTCCATTCCTGTAGTGTTTTCATTGTGTACACCTGTTATGTTGCAAAAGGACTTTTAGAACAAAAAAGTTACATTATTCAGGCTTTTTTCAAGTTCTACTCAGTAGCTGTTAACAGTCACTAGGAGAGTTTGGTATTCGAGTACTCATTACCCAAATGCAAACACTGTAATTTGATAACCTGACAACAAAAGCATAATGAAAATATGCAAATAAAATGCATAGTTTCTCTAGATGATCTCATTTTTTTATTTAAAAATTTATTATTTTCTGGTGAACATCATTTTTTCACTGTTAATGAAACTGCTTGTGATCATTTCATATCTTTCTGTTCAGAGTGGGTAGACAGCAGCAGAGACAGATCTGATGAGATTCTTACTTTAGATCTACCTTTAGATCTCAGAAATGCAGTTAACTAAATCTAAGATAGCCCTCCAAAGATCCCATCAAAGTCTTTGGTGAGAAATAAGCATTTCTGGGGCATGACTCATCTGGCTTATTTTAGGCTACTCCTTCGGATGATGTGAATGACACCTAAGTGGCTCTTTCTCTGAGAGGATTATAAAAGACACTGATGGTGACCAGGTCAGTCAAATCCCACCTCTCCTGTCCACGTTTTTCATCATGGGTGATTGATGTGATTGCAATTCGCACTAACTCAGCATTTAAACTTGACATTGATTGCTGGCATCTGAAATCATAAAATCATAGAATCATGGAGTCATTAAGGTTGGAAAAAGCCTCCAAGGTCATCAAGTCCAACCTTTGACTGAACACCACCATGTCAACACAACCATGGCCCTAAAAGCTATATCCAGTTGTTTCTTGAACGCCTCTAGGGATGGTGACTCCAATACATCCCTAAGCAGTCCCTTCAATGCTTGTCAACTCTTTCAGTAAAGAAATTCTTCCTGATGTTCAACCTGAACCTCCCCTGGCACAGCTTGAGGCTATGTCCTCTCGTTCTTTCATTGGCTGCCTGGGAGAACTTCCACATGTCTACAACCTCCTTCCAGAGAGTTGTAGAGAATGATAAGATTTCCCCTGGTATTCTTTTTCTCTAGGCTGAACAGCCCCAGCTCCCTCAGCTGCTCCTCATATTGTTTAGTTTTCAGACCCTTCACCAGCTCCACTGTCCTTCTCAGGGCACACTCCAGCACCTCAAAGTCTTTCTTGAAATGTGGGATCTAGAATTGAACACAGGATTTGAGGTGCAGCCTCAGCAGTGCCAAGAACAGCAGGACAATCACTGCCCTGGTCCTGCTGGTCACACTATTCCTGATAGAGTCCAGGATGCTGTTTGTCTTGCTGGCCACCTTGGCCCAACTGGCTCATGTTCATTACCTGTCCTCCAGCACCCTCAGGTCCTTTTCCACTGGGCCACTCTCCATCCACTCTTCCCCCAGCCTGTAGCACTGCATGGGGCTGTTGTGACCCAAGTGTAGGACCTGGCACTTCACCTTATTGAATCTCATACAGTTGGCCCCAGCCCATCAACCCAGCCTGTCCAGATCCCTCCAGATCCTTCCTACCCTCCAGCAGATCAGCACTCCCACCCAACTTCTGGGAACTTGCTGAGAGTGTTTGAGTGAGGGGTCACTCAAACCCCTCATTCAGATCATTGATCAAGATATTAACAAGGACTGAAATGAAGGAGCACAGATATTTTTGTCTACACAAATGAGACAATTGTCTCGCTACCAGGCAATTATATTTTTAATCAGCATGGAAGAAATTATGTTAAACAAAAAATATATAAACAAATGGGGTAATTATATCTTTAAACAAAAATTATGAGCTCTTTTTGGTACCTTAGGCAGCTTTACATTCTTCAGAAATCATAGAGAACTGCAAATGATAATTAGCTTGATGACTGAGTCACATATTTGTAGAATTTGTTAGAATTATAAATGCAATTAATGCTTTCCCTTAAAAAACATCACAGAATCTTTGACAGATGCACTGGAAAAAAGGGATGCATTTGAGGGTGCTTGATAGGGATGGTAAGAAAGGGGACACTTCCTGCTAGCTCCAAGGCAGGGTTTGAACACAGGAAGATATTCCTGGTAAAGTCTGATATATAATGTTTTGAAACAATCTTGTTTGGGTTTTTTTTTTTTATTTTTAGTGGTATTTAATGACTGTTTAAGCTTCAACAAATCAAGCAGACAGAAAGCGCCTGTAGTTCATCTGCTGATTTTAAACAGCAATAGATATAAGCATGAACTGTATTTTCTTTAGTACAGGCATCCAAAAAGTTTTACCTGCCTCTGGTGTTGAAAGAAAACATGTAATTGGCATTTCTGTGAAGTAAAAATATGTATGCAATCATGAAATCTTTTTTTTTTGAGGGCAAACCATACGTAGAGGGAGTGGAGGCAGTCTTTTGAATCTTATGTGAATACCACTAGCTCAGAGACTGTTGTGACAATCTTCTGGAAAAACAATAAGCATATCACAGGATTTCACATTGGAGAGGACATAATTTTTTTTCTCAAAATACTTAAAGAATCTTCTGGGAGCAGAGCAGTATGAAGTATAGAGGGTTTGCTACAAAATCTCCTAGCCCTAGGCACAGAAATAAAACAATCTTGTTTCAAATATGAGCTCATTTTTCTCAACTCATCTCTACACATAGTCGGGCTGTAGATGTGTTAAATTCATCTGGAAAAGGATCTCTGCCAGTGGTTGTCCCACATGGACATAAGTTCTTGCTCTGGTATTCCTGTGTTCAGTGATGAGGGTACAAAACAGAGCCAATTCATGGGGTCCTAAACTGTGCCCCACGGGATAAAATATATTTCTTCTGAGAATAGTCCTGGTGGGAAGATTAAAAAGCCTAAACCTTATTCCCTCAGGACTACTAATACCATTTTGTCTCCATATAATTTCTCTTGCCATTGCTTCCTTCTCCACAATTAAATTTTCATTAATTTCTTCAAAGACTTGAAAAAGACACTGCAGGTACCCTCTGGACTTTGATTTCTTTATCTTTTTACTACTCCTTCCCATTTGCAAATATACACCTCTCATTTGTTTTTCTCCATTTTGTTTCTGTGTCATCTCCCAGTGTCTTCAGGTGCCTTTCTTGTGCTCTGAGGGCATGAGAGTGTTAGCTGAGAGTATTTCCCCTTTTTCCACACTTAAGAAACCCACCCACCTACCATTCTAACCCCTTTCCACATGTTCCTTTTCCTCCATTCCTAAGCTTGTTATGACTGTAAACTCTTTTTTTTCTTCCTATCTCCAGTCTCTCCTCTATCCCTGACATATCTCTAAAACTTCTCTCACCAAGGCCGTTGATGACAGCAGCTGCATCTCAGATCCATAGTCAGCTTATCATTTTCAAGGTGTCATGCAGCATGTTTAACCACGCTTTTCTACCTTAATTCTTGTCCTTCCCCCAGGACTCTGTCCTCTCTGAGCTTCTTTCCTACTCTCTAATCATGTTTTTTGGAGACAATTCATGTAACCTTCTCTGGGTTTTCAGTAGTGTTTTATGACCCTATCAGCATGCACTGTCTTTGAATAATTTCATCAGAAAACAAACTCTGCTCCAGTCCAAAAGAAGACTGACAAACAGATTTTTCTCTTGTGCCAAATCCTGGTTTGTCTCTTTGGCACTCCCTTCTGAGTGTTCAGTGATACACTTTACTTGCCTGTGACTAAAGGGAAACTCATTCTCTCAAGGCCACTTGGCAGATTTATGTCCTGTTTGTTCAGTCTTTAGTCAGTGGGGTTATGGCTGATGACTGGAATGCTGCAGCAGTATGACAGTTCAAGTAACAAATAACTGTAGAGTTGAACTAGATGGAAATAAATCAATATTGAAATGAATGGTGCATTACCTGTGAGAACACTTACATAAAGAATATTTATTCGCATTAAAAAAAATCTGCATTTGAGTCTATTGTTCCATCTAGTTGAGCAAATGTCTTTAATACTTCCAAAATCAATAGGTTTTGGCGATGTTAAATTAAAACATTTTATGTAAATATTGACCAACAGTATCAGATGACATGCATGCTAGGTTTTGAATGCAATTTGGAAACAAAACCATTGCCAATAATTTGCTTTCTTTTGGTTTTGCCAATCTCCTGAAGAATGATAAGGTCTCTAGATGTAAACTGGAGATAAACCATACGGATATGGAGTCAAGGTGATGCAACAAGGATCTGATTGCTCCATTAGAACTACAATGTTAATAAAGTGATAAATACTCCATTCCCATCTAAACAATAAATTTGAAAGCAGTGTACTAATAAATAGTAAAGGCTTATAAAGGATGCGTGTAGGTCCAACTAAATTTCTATCTAGCTTTTCATTGTAAAGTCAATAATGTGAAAAAATTTGCACACAATCAAGTAATTGTGAGGGGATAAAATAGCCTATGAGCTTGCAGTGATCATATTGGGTAAACCACGGCTTTATCTCTCTCTATTGATTCTTCCTCCTTTCATTTACTTGATACTTCATGGAAATCCTCTCATCTAGGCACCTGTGTTTTCTTAAGAAGTTACAATCAAAGCTGACAAGTTTATGTCCATATTCACTGATGCATGAAAGTACTGGAGGAAGATATGCATTTTTCTATCTTATTCTTCTGTGAGGCTTTATTATTCACCATGTAAGAACAGCTTCTCTTTGATGTCTCATCTGTAGAAAAACAACACATTTATCTTCATTGCCACCATTTGATTTCCGATGCATGTTGAAAATAGCTGTTGAGCGAAGCAGGCTTCCAAGATAATGGTTTGAAATCAGAACCATAGAATCATTGAGACTGAAAAAGACCTCTTAGATAACAGATTCTGATCACTAGCCTAGCACTGTCCACCAAGTCCGCCACTAAACCATCTCCTCAGTGCCACATTTACTCTGCCTCTAAATACCTCCAGCAATGGTGACTCAATCACTTCCCTGGACAGCCTGTTCTGATGCTTGATAACCCTTTCAGTAAAGACATTTTTCCCCAATATCCCATCTGAATGTCTCCTGGTACAACCTGAGGTAGTTTTCTCCTCTTCTGTCACTTGTTACTTGAAACCAACCACCACCTTTACTATAACCCCTTTTTAGGGAGTTGTAGAGAGTGATGAGGTCTCCCCTGAGCCTCCTTTTCTCCACAGGCTAAACATCCCCCAGTTCCCTCAGCCACTCCACTTCAGCCTTGTACTCCAGGCCCTTCACCAGCTCCATTGCTTTTTTCTGGACTTGCTCCAGAACCTCAATGTCCTTCTTGAATTGAAGGGCTCAAAACTGAACGCAGGATTTGAGTTGTTGCCTCACCAGTGCTGAGCACAGGGGACAATCACTGCCCTGGTCCTGCTGGCCACACTATTGCTGATCCAGGTCAGGATGCCACTGGCCTGCTTGGGCACATGCTAGTTCATGTTCAACCAGTTGTCAACCAGGACCTCCATATCATTTTCTGCTGAGCAGCTTTGCAGCCACTCTTCCCCCTGCCTGAATGTTGCCTGGGGTTCTTGTAAGCCAATTTCAGGACCTGGCCCATCAATCCAGCCTGCCCAGATCCCTCTGCAGAGCCTTTCAGAGATCTGATCTCCAGGCTGATCTGATCTCCAGGCTGATCTACCTCCGGCAGATCAGCCTTCCCCCAAAACTTGGTGTTGTCTGCCAAAGGGTTGAGGGTGCTCTTGATCCCCTCACCCAGATAATTGATAAAGATTTTAAACAGGACTGTCTCTAACACTGAGACCTGGGGGACACCTTTGTGACTGGCCACTGACTAGATGTACCCCCATTCACTCCTCAGGCCCAGCTGTCCTGCCAGTTCTTCACTCAGGCAAGAGCACGCCCATCCAGACCACTAGAAGGCAGTTTCTCCTAGAGAATGCTGTGGGAAACAGTGTCAAAGGCTTTATTTAAGTCCAGACAGGCAACATCCACAGACTTTCTTTCATCCACTAAGCAGGTCACCTTGCCATATAAAAAGATCAGGTTAGTCAAGCAGGATCCACCTTTCTTGCTGGCTGGGTCTGATAACCTGATCATCCTGTTGAACTGTTTATTCCCTAGAAACATAATAAATCCATTTGGTAGCTAGTGCATCTGTTTATTAATGCTGGATATAAAAGAACATAGCACTTATGATTACTTGCATGTTTCAAATACTTCAATAAAAAGTTTCAATAACACACCATGTTTTATATCACTCAGTGTTGTATACTGTGTTCTTTGAGGCACAGAATATCCTGGTTCCTCTGATTCAAAGCATGTGAAAGCCTTTTACTGGAAGAACCTAATAACTAATGCTTTTAAAAGTTCTATTCTTTTCAATTAACTTGATGTCATAATTCACTTCTGCATTCAAGGACAAACCCAGTTATTTGTATTAAAATTGCTGGGCAAGTGCTCTCAGGGCTAACATTTAAGCTGGAGTAAACTATGTGGTTTGAAGGAATTATGGAGATACTTGCCATTTGAAGGTACAGCTTTTGGCTTCCATCTTATAGAGCCATTGTCTTCTGTGGACTTCAGGAATTCATGTTAAGGAAGAGCTGATGAGAGATGAAGGCACTCAGATAATCTTACAACTGTGGTTAGAGGGCTTTCTACTGTGTAGCTGAATGTCTGTAGTAAATACAATCTTTAGGGCGATAGTGTGTGTTTGAAAACAAACCAGTGGTAGATCGCAAGTCAGGAATATAAATTTAATAGCAAAATTAAAAACAAGTAAGTGCAATAATACAAGCAAAAACATTGGCAGAGTCAGATACAACCTGACACCCTGTTAGTCAGGGTGGTGATAGCAGTCCAAGTGAAGTAGTTAGGTTGGAGCAGTGATCCTGTGAAGGTCTGGTCACCACCTGAAGGTCCAGTAGAAGCTCTTGTCCTCTGCAAATCCAGCAGACAGGGGTGACTTGGGTAGCTCCAAGGCCAGGTTATATCCAGGTGGGAATGCTTGGCTCCTCCCTCCTGGGTGGAGCATCTCACAATGGGATGAGATAATTCGATGAGTCATGGGGTTATTTCTTGATGGCTCATTGTCTGTTATCAGGAGTGAGTCATAGCAGGAGATAACAGCTAATGCCCCACAGCTGGTGGTAATAGAATACTAAATACATCTATATTGTAACCTTGGACATAGTGTCAAACAGTTTGATTAATATTGACAAAAAAGGTGGGCAAAACTTGTAAAATTTTACATATCTACTGTGAGATCTTTCACATTGTCTCCACTTATATTAACCAATTCTGGATCATCTGAAGGTCTGAATGCTAGCCTCACCTTCTGGTAGAAATGAAAAATAAAGCTGCTGCAAATATAAACTTTGACCACCATGTGTTTCTGAAGTTGGTATTCTTCTCAGGGAATTGTGTTCCAATCAGTTTGTTAGAGTGATTAATGTAACAGTTTAAAGCTGTAGGGCACAGAAAAATCAACTTCTCAGCATTTTGCTCTTGACCTGAACCACCAGTTATCTCTCAAGGTCCTAAATGTAAAACAATTTTCTTGTGAAATTGGGCAAAATCATAGCAGAATCATCATACCTCAGATGTGTTGGGGTTTTTTTGTTTTGTTTTGTTTCTTTGATCTGGTAGTGATATTTTGAAGAGCTGATCACCATAGCAACAAAATACGTTTTACAGGCCACAAACAGTTCAAGAGTCTGTTGAACTGACAAAATGGCACAATGCAGACAAAATAGAAAAATTACTTGTGTGCCTTTTGGGACTGCTACAGGAAGGGATAAGCTCTTTCTGATTGAGAAAATGTTGACCTTGAACATAATTTTTCCCCCCCAAATGTGAGTATAAAGTAAAGTGTGTCTAAACACGAAAACAAATGCTGTTGCAAATGGCATGGTAGATGGCATTGTGAGTTCTAGTTTTGTAATGCTGCACTCTCTGTCATGGATGTATTTGAGTTGCCAGGAGAATATATCCAAACCAAGGGCTGGGGGTGGAAGAGTGCCAGCACAAGGACAGGTTTCTGTGCCCCCAGCAGTGGCACTGCCAGCAGGGTACCTTGGGGGCTGACCCTGGGTTGTGCTGGTGAGCTCAGCACATGACAGAACACCTTGAGCATGGAACAAGGTAGATTGGGTACTGTCATAGAGCCAGGAGAGGGGCACTACAGCAACCTTGGGGTCCTCAGGGGTGGAGTGGGGGATCAGGGACCCAGGACAGCCACAGACACAGCTCCTGGAAGGCTGAGTTAAGGACATCCAACCCCTCTTGTGCTTCTCGGTTGGCTGTAACTGGAGGAGCTGGGAACAATTTTTTTTTTCTCCAATACATTCAACTGTGTTATGAATGTAGGTGATCAATTAAAAACCTGCCTCCTTGAGTGAGCATGATCCTGGGATTTTCTGGTCTGCGAATCTCTGTGATTGCTTTTTTTATTTGACTCTCAGTATTTCAGTGAAGGTCATCAGTCTAGCTATACTTTTTTCCAATTCTTTGTCCTAGCTTATATTATTTTTTTTCTAATCTCCTAAGTAAAATCCAGTACTTTCACCATATTCCTCTTTTTCCTTCTGGGGGATTAACTCCTTTTTGATTCTGGTTGTCAATGAAGGTTGTCCTGGGAGTATAGAGGAGAGTTTGGGTGTTAGTCTGCTGAGTGTATCTAGGTTCAAGAGAATTAGCCTGTGGTAAATGTAGTGTTGCAATCAGAAGATTTTTAATAAAAATCTGTTGAGTCCATTGCTTTAATCCCCGTAGTGAAACTTATTCTTTTTTTATTCTATGTCTCAGGTTTAAGATTGCATCCATTTCTAGACTGCAGAAATGTAAGGGAAGGTGGAGGTATAAGGAAATTCATATGATACCCACATCACCAACTAATCCCTAATTAATCCTTAATTGGACTTTTCTCAAGTCCACTCTTCCTCTGTACACAATTGTACTTGGAAGCATTCGTGGAGAGGCAGGTTTAGATTGAGTTCTGCAATGTTCTTAAGGGGAGGAGATGGAGAGTCTCACCAGATTCTTGTTCACATGGGATGAGTAGACAAGACCTGGTCTGGTTGAAGAGGTGATAGTCTGGGTTACCAGCAGGTATTCTGAGCCCAGCTCACCTTCAGCCTGCTAGGGATGCAGTAGACCCAAACTCAAGCTGGACAATACTCAACAGCCTGGAAAGTGGCCAGGCAATGTGAGTGGCATGCTTACATATATTCCTGAAGCTGTTTGTGTTTCATGGCAGATGGAGCTGGGATTTTCCAGTTTCCTGTAAGGGAGAAATACCTGGGGCAAGAAGAAAAAGCCTAGTGAATTCTAGCATTTTGGAACAAAGATAAGCCCTGCAGTAAACCAGCCAAAACAGAGGTATCCAGGCAAAGAATCGACCACTTATTACCACTTTTCTATCATTTATTTCTTGAAAGCAAGAAGGAATTACAGGACAAAAAAAGAAGCAAGGATGGGTGTCATTAATCCATCAGTAAGAAATTGTGATCTAAGATGGTAAGTCAGAGCACTACTTAAAGTTGGAGGAATACAGTCTTAATCCAACTATTTCCTCATGAGTTCTTAGATTCAACAGTTTATTTAAGTAGGAGATTGAAACAATCTGTGTTTATTTTTGTGTGTGCATAGCTTTATATTTGGAGTTGGTCAAATAGCAGAAAACAGTTGCTAGGTAATTCATTCACTAAATTATAGAACAAAAGCATTTTAAACATACATATTATATTACAGAAATAGTTAAAAATGCCTTTCTTTTTGTCCAGCCCCATTGTACACTTATGTGTGTGTGTACAGAGATATATCTACACACACACACACACACGCATCCCTTCAGGTAGCTTTGCTTGAATTCATCAAGTTCCTCAAGCCAAGTGACTCTGTGTCCATAAAGCTTCCAAAGGTCTCAGGGATCTTCCTTTCCTCACTGCATACTACAGCCTGTGCTTACCCAATGGTGCATCTCCACTCCAATCTCCAGACAAGAGTGTACTTAGAGACTTCTAAAAGCTTGAAAAAAGTTGAGCTGGGGCGTTGTTGTGGTTTGACCCTGGCCAAATGCCAGGCACCCACAACAGCTGCTCACTCTCCCTGCCACAGCTGGGTAGAGGAGAGGAAAAAAATTAATGAAGGAGTCATGCATTAAGACCAGGAGAAAACACTCCAAGGGCAAAACAGGCTCAGCTTAGAAGTACAAAGTGAATTTATTAATAACAAAGTCAGAGGAGGATAATGAGAAGTAAAATGAGCCCTTAAAGACACCTCTTTTTTTTTTTTTTTTTCCCCCAACCCCTCCCCCCTTCCCACCATCAGTGCAGGGAACAGAGCATGGGGCTTTTGGTCAGTTCAGCAACGAGATCTTCTGCCACTCAAGGAGAGGAGTCCTTTCCCTGCTGTGCCCTGGGGTCCCTCCCATGGGAGACAGCTCTCTGTGAACTTCTCCAGCATGGTCCAATCTCACAGGCAGTAGTCCTCCCAAAACTGCTGCAACATGAGTCCCCCCATGGTTAGACAGTTCTCCCGAAACTGCTGCAGCATGGGTCACTTGTCCAAGGGGCTCAGATCTCCATGGACAGACTGCTCCAGTCTGAAAGCAGGGGTCCCCTCTCTCCACCAAGTCTCCCACTGGATCCCAGCCTCCTCCAGGCATCCACCTGCTCTGGCATGGGCACCTCCCCACGGGCTGTGGGTGGATCTCTGCATCCCTTGTGCACCCCATGGGCTGCAGGGGGACAGCTGCTCCACCATCGTCTTCACCACAGCCGGCTAAGGATTTTTGGCTCAGGCAGCAGGAGCAGCTGAGTTCCCTCCTCCCCCACCTTCTCCACTGATCTTGGTGTCTCCATGTTGTTTTCCCTCACATGTTGTCACCTCCTTTTCCTTCTCTGGCTAGAAAAAACGGTGTGCAGCTTTGTTCTGATTTTCTTCAGAGGTGTAACCAACATCTCCGATTGGCTCAGCCTTGGCCAGTGGCATGTCATCTTCAGAGCCATCAGGGATTGGCTCTGCTGGACATAGTGGGAGCTTCCAGCAACTTCTCACAGAAGCCACCTCTGTGGCTCCCCCGCTACCAAGAAACCCAGGCCATGCAAAACCAACACAGAGACAAATTTGAGACCCATGTTAACAACAGGACATGGTAGCAAATGCAATATATGCAAGTAAGTTCCTGTTGCACCACAATTCTCTTGCACTTCTCTGCTCCTTTAGCTTCAACTCTGTCTGCAATATCTTTGTAGCAGCCTTTCCCAAGCAGCCTTCTCCTTAGAGAGAACTGTGGTGTCCTGGTAGATCAATTACCTGTCACCTGTTCATAATCAGTTCTTGAGGTCACAACAAATGCCTGCAAGCATACGGAGAGTGTGCGTGGGCATAAACAAGAGGTGGGTTGTACCAGTCCCTGACAGGGCAATACATCTCCCTGGTCTATGTCAGCAGGTGGATCATTCATTACAACCTGGAGAAACTCATGCAAAACTGTGTGGAGCAAACAGGGTGTAGCACAGTGAATGAATGCAGCAGTATCAGATGGACAAATTTATTTCTCAGATTTAATTTTTTTAATATTAAAAAACCAGATGGCTATATTTATCTTGTTTTTAGCATGCTGCAAACATTTTGCTTCCAACATGTTCTGACTTCTCTGTCAGTACCAACTGGCAGTATAAATCACCTTACTTAACTTTGAACCCATAACAGTTTGATAGGAAATTTAAGCTGGCTGAAGATCAGACTTGGCTGCTATGGACACAGTAAGTGCATCTGCAGAGGAAGCTTAATTTTGCCTTTTCCAGATATCTATCTTAAAAAGGGAGGGATTGCTATACTGAATCAACTCTTTGCTCAATATATAGGGAATCTAAGCTTTGGCTTAAGGTGATATGACTAAGTTTTAGAGGGCTGATTATAGAGAAGAGGAACCCTGGCTTAATAATCCATGTGAAGTCTCCCATGCATTACTGTTCTTATATATAGATTGCAGTTGGCAAGGGCAGAGCTTATCTGTTCTGTTTCTTTTAAAAAGAATATGCATATCTCACTCATTTTGAGAATCAAAAAGACTTCTTGTCCTGGAGGTGATGGTCCATTATGATCCTTGTAAGAAAGGCACTCAGACTCCATAAGGTGTCATTTAAAATGTTATTTATTACCACTAACACTGGAGGATAAAGTAGTATCGATAATCTTGCGTCCCTTTAGATGCCAGAAATCACAGTTTTTGCAGCATTGAAGGGGCCTCTGATCCATGCAGTGCAGACCTTGCCCATGGAACAGGTTGGCCCATTTTGATAATTTGAACTATTATAGAATTTTCTTACAAGAAAATGGCTCTATAGATAATTTCTACTGTAAAACTTGGGAATTCCTTGCTATACTTTTAGATAAAGATGGGGTTAGGCTGGTGGCCTAATTTCTGGTACCAGGTGGGAGCTGCCTGCAGGCTCCTCTGTTACAGCAAACTGGCTGAGTTTATGCTGCATCCAGGAACTTTGTGCAGCACAGCACTGTCTGAAGGCCAGGCTGGGCTTGCAGAGCAGCATTACACAGCACAGCATGGCCCTGGACTGCTTGGGTTAACTGCTGTGCAGATTGCTGTCTCCTCAATGTACAATGCTCTTCAGTCAGGACCCCTGTAATACCTCCAAAACATCTTCTGTAGACCTCATGCAAACAGTATCTCTATCTGTTTTTTTTTTTTGTGGAAGCTTTGTAAAGCTTGTTAACTGAGTATGTTATTTTGGGGCATTTCTGCTAGATGTCCTTGTTCCCCTGCTGTACATCCTAGGATTTTTGCCTAACAGCTGCTCTCCTGCAACAAACTGGTGCACACTAAACTTTGGAAGCCTTAGCAAAGCCCCACACATGATGCCTTTGTGAAAGAAGCTTAAAATATTGCAATATCAAATTGACAGCTGGGACAAATGCACACAGCAGTTATCCAGGCTGGTTGTTTTAGCCCTGCATAGGAAAGCTACATTCTATGATAACCTTTATGTCTGAGTTACTGTTAGGAAATTTTGCACTGAGATGTGTGCACCTGTTTTTATTAGAGTCCCAGGGTGACTTTTTGAGTCAAGCTGACATCTCTTCTTGGAAGGCAGGTTCCATTTAAGATGCTTTTGTATCTCAGTCTCTCCCAAGTACAGATATGCACCCTTAGAAGTTGTGAGTGAATGGCTTTGTGACTTTTGAAATGCTACTTTTTCATCTCACTAATTCAATGAGTGAAGAGATTTTTTCCCAGTGAAATATCAGGTATCATTAATGTACATGGTAGTATTTGTATCATGAAGACAATCATTACAGCAGATGCTGAACAAAAATACAGGTGTTCCTTGCTCTGAAGAATACCCAAAGCCCTGGGCATCACCTGCCCTTACATCTTGTTTATGGCTTCTCATCTTGTAGGTATTTTTTCCTTGTCTTCAGATCCTTTATTTTACCTTGGTAATAAATTCTTCCTTGAAACCTTATGCTGAGGTGTGTGTATTTGGTCTCTTATAAGGCTAAACAGAAAGGAAGAATTGTTTAGGGTTGCTCAAAGACAGCTTGACAATGACTATATAGGGAAACATTAGAGAAAATGCTGACTTCTTTGTTTCAGGCAAGATGATTCTTTTCTCTTTACTTTCAGCCATCCCAATCTTGAGATAATAAAGTTCATCTCCCCAAAGTCACCTATTAGTTTCTAATTTTAATGCTTGGCAGAATCTCAGCTGTGTTCAATCCTGTCTATGCTTTGCCCCTGCATTCAGCCATTTCCTCCTGCTTTTCTCTCTGCAATTATCGAATTACATTTTTTTACATGTAGTTCCTGTTTTTTTCCAAGCCTTGGTGTCCAGACAGAACAACTTCCTCTTCATATTTGGCTGATATCTTCCTTGCTACACTGATTCTATCTGATCTGGCAGTCATGAATTTTTTGTTGTTTAAGGAACTTTCAAAACTTTCACAAGGCTGCTTTTAAAGTGTTTCCAGTCCCTCAAGCTTTTACTTTTAAAAGATCAAGGTCTTTCAATTT
Source organism: Grantiella picta (assembly GCA_013397955.1). Classification (NCBI taxonomy): domain Eukaryota; kingdom Metazoa; phylum Chordata; class Aves; order Passeriformes; family Meliphagidae; genus Grantiella; species Grantiella picta. The sequence continues at coordinate 285,441 of VZRM01005305.1, read as the reverse complement.
TGTAGCTGGCTGTTTTCCATACAAGTTGCCTTCAAAGGTCTTCTTTTTGTTTCTATTCATTTAGATTAAAAAATAATAATTTTCAGCTGTAAATTGAGTACATGCTCAGATTGCTGAAGGAAACCTTTTCCCCCCCCTTTAAAGCATGTATCTAAGCCATTTATGCTATCATTTATTCTGTTGTGAAGGGCAGGACAGAAGCCCACAGTTTGGCTTTGCTGTAGTTTGCACCTAACTTTAAAATATTGATTAAGTGTATGAAGGGTTGTTTCAACCTTGATCTGGTGACTACAGACCATTAGTCAGTGTCCTTGACTTTTATCACTCACCAGGTGCTGCTCCTGGAAAACTGCTAAATAGAAATTGGTCTGAGAAAAGGAGACACTTAAATAATTTAATATCTAACAGATGGACTTCCTTAAATACAGAAGTCATTGTGATTCTATGGAAAATGCCTTTCAGAATTGGGGAAGGGTCTGTGAAAACGAAGCACTGGGAGTTTCTTTGGCTCTAGGATATTGAGAGCAATTTGGCAATTATAGTTTGTAAGTATTATGAAATTGGAGATATTTTTTTCTTGAATTTGAAGTTCCCAAAACTTCAATCAGCTGTGACTGAGATTTTGGACAGAAAGATTATAGTAATTACAAGTGACATACTTGTTTATCCTTTTAACATAAGCAGAAAAAAGGTGTTAAGTGATTGGAATAATTCAGATGGAATGAGGAAAAATGTTTTATATAATCAAGAATGAATTTGCTACTCCAAGGACTAGCATTTATTATGGAAAATTTTTGATACTTATGTACCATGCAAATTTACAAGGGTACTTACAATTACATGCACTCAAGTACTTTGCATAATAGTCACGGCTGCAAAGTAATGGACATAAACTTAGGTCAGACATTAAAAACTACCAAAACAATCTTAAAGTAAATCTCCGTAAAAATAAACCCCCCCATTATCACCTGTGCTAGGATTTAATCAAATAAAAACAGACTTTTGTATTGGTATTTTTATTTTGGATACTAAAAAAAAATATTCTGACAAGAGTCTATTTGACTGACTTTGTGATAGCAGAAAAAATGTGCTATCACAAGAAGCTTCCTCCCTCCAGACCTGGTAGACTGAAATCCAAATATGTGTTACTAAGTTTACAGATGGCAATTTTTGATGGAGCTTTTCACTTTTTGGAACTGTTCATTAATGACAGAGTGCCTATGTAATTTTTCATATACATAGCAATTTTTAAAATATTGCACAAACTCAGTTACATAAACATCTTGGGTCTTGTTTTTACCTTACAAGGAAATTGCTAGGAAAATGCTAGAATGAATTAAAATGACCACTTTTTCCAATACTTATCTCTATGTACATTTCTTAGATACCCACAGACTTCTGGAAATTACATGTTTATTATGGACATTTAGGAAAAGACAGCTACGACATCCCCCCAGCTAGCTCACATTGCACTGTGTACCTGGAGTGTCTTAAATATCTTAAATATTGCCATCAGAGATGGTAATACTCTCATTTCCTCAGGAGTATCTTTCTGTTACTGCAGTTCCATGGTTTTCAAATTGCTGTACCTCAGTCTATGCAAATCTGATAGCTGGATGAGGTCCTTCCTTTATTGTAGGTTTAATTTCACACATCTGGATCTGTCTGTACTGAAATGTATAAAATCTTTTCCTTGGAGAGTAATAAATGATTTAACTCAGCATGGTGAAGGAATAGAAATTTCTTTTCCTTCCTCCTACTTACTGCTGTGGTTTATTTGGAAACTCAGAACTCACAGAGATCTTATTTCAACTGTTTCAAACTTTTTCTACAATGCATGTCATTAATTTGTGTTATTGCTTTTTTTTGCCTTCTTTCTATTTATTATGAGGGTTTGGCCTCAGTATGAACCTTGAGAGATTGCCATCCAGGAGCATTAAAGAGATTTAAATCCCTTAATGTTCAGTGCTTTAAAACCTATTTTATGCTATGCCAATTAAAGGTGACATGCTGCAATTCCTCAATCGCGAGTGGCTGCCTAATGTAAGAGGATCCCACGGAGTGCATTACAGATCTGGTCAAGAGAAAATTGGCAGTATGTCATATTTCTCCTCTTGCCCTTTCCTCATTCCCTGAAAAATGCAACTTTAAAAAGATAAGGAATTCAATACCGGATTATTGCTGGGTTGAGAGATGCCGTTTTGGTTGGAGGAGAGAAAGTTGTAAGAGTTTTAGAAGAAAACAATCGCCATTCAAAGTGGGTAATTCCTGGTACAGGAAATGTAACTCCTGGGGACGGGGAGCTCTCCCTTCATAAATATTTTCCAGGGAAAGGTATAGAAAGCTATAAACCTAGGCATTACTACTGGAGATGATCAGTCTTAATGTTCAGGTGTCCTTTCTGACCTGTCTTAGTGATCTTCTTCAGCTGTTTGCAGCTATGACCACTCTATAATCATTCTGGGAGAGTGGATGGCAACTACCACATCTGGGGGACAAGAGAAAACAGAATAGCTTTGGCACACTTGCTACCTTGTTCTCTACACTTTTGAGAATCCTTTAATGCTTATTCTGTACCACTCAATCCACTACTCTGATTAAATGGAATAAAATTATGAAGGAAAATCTATTCTGGGCAAACCTGAAGCCAAATCTACCTTTAGTGGAACAAGATGCAATTTCTCATGTCAGGAGAGTTGCACCCTCATTATAAATTACAGGTATATTCGATGAGTTTGCATTCTCTTTCTGTTTAATCAAATAGGTGGATCAAAAATGGGCTTTACATGTAGGGAAAGGGACAGAAGTGGTTCCTTTTAGTGGGAAGTGCTATCCCCCCTAAAAATAGCACTCAGATATAGACCTTCTTGGCTTCTCTGTGCCAACAAAAGTGGCAAAACTCAGACACTACTGCAGATCTGAATATTCTCCATCTATTCAGTCATAGCCATTGCCCAATTAAACTACTGAAATTGTCTCTAAGACCACCTGCACACAGTGTGGAGCTGAGCAGCTGACACAGTCAACAGACTGAAGGAAACAAAAATGAGTCTTCCTGTTCCTAAAGTTCTTTTGTGTGCTGTCTGCTAATCCCTAAATATTAAAATTTAGCATAGTTTAAATTCCAGCTCTATTTAATCAGCCAGGAATACTAAAGCTATTGCAAAGGGGCCTTAGCTGAGCCCTAAACAAGTAGCTCTATTAGAGATGTTCTCAGTAGGCAAAGCACATGCCTGGCTGTTGGGTTTTAGGGTTTTTTTTTGGTTTGTTGGTTGGGATTTTTTCACTTACAGACATATTATGTATTCATTTTATGTATCGCTTATCTTTGCCTTGCCTCATGCTGGAGGGCTCTTTCAAAAAACAATTTAAAGCCCTCTCTATATGGAATGAACCAACACAACTCGCTGTGGACTGCAGAATGCCTACGTATCTTTGGTTCATCTCATGCACTGGATAGCACTGAGGTAGGTCTTTGTGCTCTTCAAAACCAGAATGCCTTTTCAGAAAGCACTTCTTTGATAGGAAAATTATTTATTTTTTGAAATGTAAAGAGGCCAAAAATGTTACATTTTCTGTGCTAACATCTCTCCTGTTGTCTGAGGGAAAAGCTGATAATCAGCATGCCTATGTTGCACCTTATCTGTAGCTCCAGTGGAATGTCTTGCAAAGCAAAAGCTGAAATCTTGAACTTTGCAGCTGGGGAAAATAAGCCATTCACTCACAGATTGAGATTAAAGTGACAAATGTGAATAAGAAGAAAGTCCTCCTCACATCTAGCCTTTTTTTCTCAAACCAGGGAGCCCCTGTCAGACACTGATCTCATAGCATCACTCAGTTGAAAGAGAGATTATATTCGGTTACTACTCAAATGGGAGACCTTGAGGGAGAAATCCCTTGCTGGTGTAGAAGCCGAATAACCGGTGTCACCCTTCCCAAACCAGCTGAGATCTGAGAAGAGTTCGAGGAAACAGGGGTAATTTCATTTGCAGCTCAGTAAGAAACCTGAGTTCTCAGGGCAGAAGTCTGCATGAAAACAGTCTTTGGTAAAACCTGTTTGAGACATGATCCCGTCAGTTTCTAATTTCTGCAGCACTTTGTGACCCTCCTAAGGTCAGTGTAATCATTAGCTGGGCCTGTATAAATTACCTCAAGCATAGGTGGGAATGAGAGGGCAAGGCAGGAGCAGTTTAAAGAGATTTTTGCAAGCAGAGCTATTTCCCCCTCAGGGACTTGACACCAGTATAGTCTTCATCAATCACGTTTTGCAAGAAGCAGAAGGATCTTATTCGGATAGTGTTGGTTTCAGTTTCCCTTTTCCACTGAGAAGGGTAGAAGTATTTTTTAATAGAGAAGGGGCTCTGTAGCATCATGGGGAGGTAGCAAATTTTAGCAAAAATAATGTTTTTATAAAATTTATTTCCTGCTCTTATGAAAGCATTTTAAAAAGTTACCCTGAAGACTGAAATATTTTACTGGAACAATGAGATTCCATTTACAAATATTTAATTAATTTCTTGACTTTAGGTGTCTCTATATAGATATCCGTATGGGATCTATGGTCTTGACTTCTTCACACAGAGGGACCTGATGCCGGTTGAGGTGCCCTCAGTTATCTCTCCTTGTCTCCTGCTGTTGATCCAAATGGGTCTGGGGGTCCTTCTCTCATATCCAGCAGCCCTGTGCATACATCTTTGATACACATCACATGTCTACACAGTTTTAAGGCAAAGCTGTTGGATATGGTGGTTGGAGCATATGTCCAGTGTACAGGAATGGGTTCAGCGTGTCCTTGCATCTTTGGAGTAGGGAAATAAAATTCACTCCCAAATAGCCAAAAAAATTGACAAGAAGTCATCACACTGCTGCAGTATCCCAGGCAAATCCAGCTGTGATATTCAGTGTGATCGCTTCACACTCACCAGCAAGAAAATATCAACAAGAGCAAAGCTGTGAAGCCTTGTGAATTTGCCTGGAAGGGATTTAAATGTGGCTTCAATTTTTAGTCTGAAAATTCTTTCAGTAATTTATTCATTAATTGCTTGCAGTAAAAATAAACACAGAGGCATGAAGCTGATGTGCTATAAAATGTGATGTGTGTTATTCATATGCCCACGTTTCTCATTCTCTGGACTGATGAATTCTGAATTTATTGATATAAGGTGAAAAAAAGAGCCCCAAACAAACAGAAATAAGAAAGGGTGAGTGGGGTGTTTGTGTGTACTTTTGCACTCCTTTGCTGCCTTTCTCAAAACCTCGTGCTTGGCATACCCAACAGACAGGTGAGTGATTTGGATGTAAATACTCTAATGACAAGGAGGGAGCTCAACCAAATCCCTCCTCTCAGGGCAATTACTCCTTCAGTAGAGCTGCAATAAGAACAAGAAATCATGGACATTGTCCTTAGGGATAATATTTTGAACATTTAGATATTGCCATGGTTTCTGTTTTTAGCTGAGATCAGAAAAGAATGTCTTTTCTGGGTATAATGTAAGTGCAATGATTTGAACAAGATCACAGAAAAGATTATTCTGCATGGGAATTATAATCCACAAGATTTTCTGCAAAGAGCAGTTTCAAATATCTTAAGCTGGTATTTTTCTCATGTCTGCCTAGTTTTACACTAATTGGTATCTTCTAGGTCCCCAAACAATGTAAGATTCTGGCCAAGTGTTTTACTAAAATGTAGTGCAGGAGAGACAGCTTTGCACTGAAGTAGCACCTATTTTGCAACAAATCTGTATTTCTCTCTTAAAATAGTAAAACAGACAAATGCATGAACGTGAAGCCTAAGAGTCATCTTAGCATCTGGTTTTCAAAATTTTGCTATTTGAACAGATTGATTAATCCCTGGGCTAAGTGCTGACCATAATAACTGCAGAGCTGAATTATGGTGAATCAATTAGGTGTACCAGGTTATCTGACAGAAGGTACTCTTACATCAAAGGAAGGCTGCATCCACCTCTAAGAAAAGAAGAGATATTACTAATTCAACCAGCCTAACAGTGGTTAAAAATCTCTTTTCAAGCTTTCTTAGAACAAATCTGTGATTGGGTGATATATTTAAAGAATAAAAGTTTTGAGAACATAAGTGATCTACACGTACAAAGCTAACTAGCTATTGCTAGAATAGAGTAGTAGAATAGAGCACTAGAATAGAGCATTTTTGTTTCCTCATGTTGGAACACTCCAAAACTAGACTTCCACATTTCACTGCGCACTCTAATGTCATAACCTTGAGAAATATGCAGCAGCTCTACAAATCAATCAACAGAATTATACTCTCTTTTTAATATAGCTCTCTCTCCTCCTTGACTACAGCAGAGAAAGGACAGTTTGGATTAGTGTTTAATCAGTAGGTTCTCTGACTTGGTCTTGAAATGTCAGCTCTTAATCTCCCTTGCCTTGAAAAGTGAAGATATTGGGATTTGATATTGGGATTTGATATAATAGCTCTGTCGGAGAGGTATAGTCCTTCTGTCAATACTCACCTCAGGGAGTCTTGCTCACAACCCAAAGAGCCCTGCATTTCTACTGCCCTGGCACCAGGCTCTGTTTCCTGGGACTCGATGGCAAATTCTGAAGTTGTCTCTGTGCATTTTCTTCAGCTTTAAACATATGAATTTACCACCATTTAATTTAAACATGGGGTCCAGAAACAAAAAATATAGCAGTAAAATACTAGTTTAGGAAAATTGCTTGAAGGATTTATTAATGATGTGTGTACTAAAAGTTGTCAAATCATAAAGGTGAATTAAAGCCCATATTTTTAGTGTTCTATTAAATCTAGCTACCGAAGCATTTTATTCTGTGCCCCAACATATCTTTATATAGAGAGGGCAGTTAAGTAACTGATTTCAAGGAGGAAGTTGGCCATATAAGAAAGGAGAGATGTGCCAATCTCTAATGACTTTTCTGTGAGCTCTATGGTGGAAGTGGGAAAGACTGATGAAAAGTGAGTAGGATCAGCAGAAAAAGTAGTGGTTTGATGCATTTTGAATCCAAATACTAGTGCCTCTGGCTGCTTTATAACTTTCTCATATTGCAGTAAATCCTAAACTAATTCCTGAAAGGCTCATCTGAAGCCTTAGCTGGTCACTCTGTGACTGTAAACTTTCCAGGCAGGAAAAGTGGCAGCAAATATAGATCACTGATTTGATAACTTAGATCAGAGCTGGTGTTGGAGTGTACATGTGTTGCTAAGGAGGACTTATGAAGCAATCCTTTTTTCCATGAGTTCAAGTGGTTCTAAATCTTTGTCCCAGCTGTACCAGTTTTAATTATCTGAAGTGTTTTTAACAGTAGTTAAGAGAGTGAGTGCCCTATCCAAAGGTAAGTAGCTGAAGTCAAGGGAAGAGTCACAGATTAAGTGAAGAGTGTAAGTGGCTTTGTGGGCACCTAGCACAGCCATGGTCCTCACACATCCATGCTGGAAGACTGCCAGGGTGCTTTGCTGCTGCCTTCTATCCTCTGAAATTTGCTTTTGTCCCATGGAATTGAAGAAAGGTATTAAAGGCAGAGATAAGCTGCACAGTATTTTAGTCCAATTAGACCTTCTGGATGAGAAGAGCTTTCAAATCTGTTAGCATGAGCCCATCTCTAATGATTTCAGTAGACTTTGTTTGTGTCAGTAGACCAGCACTGAAGGCCAAGTCTGAACAAGCAACATGAAATTAGTGCAGGTTATGCAAAAGGGATTATTTTACATAATACTTCATGGCAAACAATATTACCACCATCTTACTTTCTAGGGTATCATGAAAATATTTTTCAAAGTTGATGTTTTTCTTATTTCCTTTACAGTCAGTTAGAGAGCTTTCTATTTATTTCAGATCAGAGTGCTTTGTATTTTTCCTCATATGCTGATAGCAACGACTTCAGATGTCACACCTAAAAATCCCACACCTGTTTAATTTGAAGGACATTAAGCCTACAGAAACATGTGAAAGAGTTAAAAAGCACATCCCTAATTACACTTAGCCTGTTGGGTAGAGTGTAGGTAACATGTGCTGCTTTCTGTATTTGTTTATGTTTTTGTGTTAACTCAGGGTGACAGAAATGATCTAATTTTCTGCAGAACATTTCTATACTCAAATTCTTCATTACCACCCCTGCCCTTCCCACCCCCCTCCTTTCTTTTTGCTAAATATCACAAAAGCTTTGGGTATCAATGCCATGGTAGTGAAGGTAGAATATGTAGACTCAACAACATGTATGACCTACTGCCATCAGCTGAGCCCATGACAAATTCAAATGGACCATGAAGGACATCTCCTGCAGAATGTAGGCTAGGACACTGCAAAATCATATGGTCATGCTGCAGGGCTGTCACTAGGAGCACGAGGTGTCCAAAGACTGGAGTTAATTGACTGAGAAGTTGGAGCTAAGAAAAAGCTATGCAGAATACCCCATATGGAACCTTAGCTTCACCACATCTCACAGAATTTCCAGCATGCTGCCTGATGATGGGATGCAGCAGCAGTGACTGGAGGGGATGATGAGATCCTCTCTGCGCATTTCAAGATTTTTATTCAAGCGAAAAATACAGCAAGTGATTTCTGCTTCCTGTAATTCCAGGTAATGTGCAAATGGGATATGTGAACTCCGAGAGTAAGATCTCATGGCATTCCGGCAAAGCATCATTACCTTTAGAGGGAGGCTGGAATCTCTGATGTAGTGATTTGCTGAAGAAAGTATGGAATTAACATCTCAAGCTCCTTAAAGTAACTCCAGATTTAATGAATGTTACCTTTCATATAAAATGAAGATGCTTAATTGCTTACAAGATGGCATTTCTTGGTGTTAGATCCTTATACCCTCTTTGGGGGAGAAATTCTGTGATTAGCAAGGTGATGTGGGAAATCCATAAATTTTTCTTGACAAGGTACCAAAAGGATGAAATTTCAGAAAAATTCAGATGAAAAATCACAGAATCACTGAGGCTGAAACGGCACCTCTGGAGATTTTCTTGTCCGACCCTTGCTCAAGCAAGGTCAGCTACAGCAACTTGCTCAGGATTGAATTCAGTTGGGTTTTGAATATCTCCTAAAGTGGAGATACCTCTTTGGACAACCTATTCCTATGTTTGATTAACTTCACAGTAAAAGAAGTTATTTTCTTGTGTTCAGATGCAGTTTCATATATATTCACTTTGTGCCCATTGCCTTTTGTCCTGTTACTGGGCATCACTGACAGAAGCTGGCACACTCTTCTTCATTGTCTTCTACCAGGCATTCTACACATTGATAAGTTTTCCCTAAATTTTTCTTCTCCTGTCTAAGAATACAGTGAAAGAGATAGAAAATAAGTTTTACCCAGTAACTTTGTATGAATGACAGAATGCCACACTCATAAGATTTGTAGGGTGAAGTGATTTCTTTTTCAGGACTGACTGAAAAAAAACCATATAGAGAAGCTATTTAAGGCCCTTGCAGATCTGAAATGGAGATGTGTGGTGGAATAGGTAGCACTGACCTTCAAGTGTAAATACAGTGTGAGAAAAGTTTCTCTGACTGTAACTGAACAGTGCCAACCATTTAAGGAGAAGTTAGCTTAGAAGCAGAGGAGCAAGGGGAAGGAAATGAAATTGTTAGAGTTCAGATCACACACACTGAGACAATAATTTCCATATATCACTTGTGAGATTCTTCTGCCAAGTGAGAAAGTATCATTGATTTTACTCACAGAGAGTTATGGCAGAAATGAGAGGAAGCATCATAAATCTCTTCCAAACACTAAGTGAACTCTGTTCATCACCTTTTCCTCCACTCTCCATCGAAGCAGGTGGGGCAAGAGTTCTCAAAAGACAAAAAAAACTGAGGTAGGAGTACTAAAAGAGACAGTGCTAGGAAAAGATGAAAGAGATTGAGTGGTTTGCCTCCAAGTGTGGATGTGGTGCCCTACAAAGGTGCAAGCAAGTTGCAGGCAGTGAACAAGTGAATAATGAGCTTCATGGCAGGGGTTGGCTGGATTTTCTTCTGTTCCACTTTCTCTGTTCCATGCTCTGTGTGAACAGTGAGAGGGAGTCAGAAGTATCACCTGCCTGCTCAGCAGGGATTTTATTGTCCCTCAATCTCAATGAAGCAAAAGCTGGAGAATATTTGCTGCCTGCTCATAGCCAGCTCAGGTATGCAATGCTGTGGGCAAGGAGTGATGGACCCTGAGGTCACAACTGGTCTTTGGAGAGTCTGGCTTCACTTGTCTCTGAAAGGAGCTTCCCCTACTTTGGCAGTAATTGATCTACAATCACTCTGTGATTCATATCTCTGGGCTGAAACATACTGCAAAGAGAGTAGAAGCTTCCACTTGTGCTTTGGTGATTGATAAGAGGGTGAAAAGTGAGAGAGAAGAAGCCCTGTCTAATCTAGGGTAGGTAGTCTGTCCCTCGAATAGTCATCTGCAGGTTAACACTGGAAGGGATTTCAGTGTGCTATTTCTCTTGCACTGTGTCTCCTTGGAACACTTTGCCCTCCATCGGCACATTCTCATCGTTGCTTCCCTGTTGTACAGGAATGGACTCGGGACATGGCAGATTGTGTGCTCCAAGGAGCTGCTTCCCATATGGATCCTCCAGTGCTGGTTTGGTCTCACCCCATTCTCAAATTCAGAATACTTCCTATGTCTCCTTGCCCAGGGAATAGAGTGGCCATTGTCACCACAAGTGAATTTACTTTCTCTTGCCCAGAGTTTTCCTCTCTGGATTGCTGATCTTTGATGATTTTCACTGATGCTATGCTGGTGAAAGCTCTGAGAAATATTTCTTCAGCGATTTTTTTGCCTCTAATAATCTGATGTGACCTTTTGATATACAAAATTGAAGAATCTGTTTCCTGTTTTGGTTTCTCAAAAATGTATTTGGACACTCATTTAAATGTCGCTGCAATTTACATGACACATTTCTACTCAAAACTTAAAGATCAAAGAAGAACCTTTTATTCAATCAAATGGGGGAAAAGGTAGCAAAATCATACAGTGAAGGGAGGACAAAGAAGAACAAAAACAATTTCAGTGCTTGGAAAAGGAACCTTAGGGTTAGACATCTTTAAGATAGAGCAGGTGTTTTTGTGAAGGATGGAAGAGAAAGGCAGAGGGAGAAGATACTGACAGGTACACAGAATGTGAACAGTAATACTTGGGATAGCAACAAGGAGAAAATGGACAGCTGAAAAGACAGCGCTGAGAAAATAAAGTACACAAAGCTATAAGAGAGGAGAGGTACAGTTACCTATTCCTGAAATTCCACTCTATAGGTGATTCATTCTACCTGTAAATATGGTGCTGCCAGAGTGCATTGCTTCAATGGTCACTTCATGGAATCACAGAATATGCTGAATTGGAAGGGACCTGTCAGGATCATTGAGTCCAAGCCCTGACCCTGCACAGGACACCACAAGAATCACACCACGTGCCTGAGAGCCTTGTCCAAACTCTTCTTGAACTCAGACAGGTTTGGTGCTGTAAGCACTTTTCTGGGGAGCCTGTTCCAGTGCCCAACCACTCTCTGGGTGAAAATCCTTTCTCTAACAAAGATATCCCTTTTTTTAGATATAAATTATATCCCTTAATGTCAGTCTCAGACAATCAGGCAAAAAAGCCCAAGGCATGCAAACATTGAAGCTCCTGTGAGAAGGAAGGTCATCCTGCCCCATTTTCATACCTTTCCTCACAAGGGAGGCCTTGAGCAGGTGGGAAAATAGTGCTAATCAAGTACATAATAAAAAAAAAAATCCACAGTGGCAGTATGAGGATAGCAGATGAGGTCTCTACATTGCTCTGGAGAAAGGGCCTAAGCCTGCACACCCTGACAAAGGCTGCATGAGTGTGGTATACCCAGAATGACAGCTCTGAAGCACTGGCAGAGATAGGAGTTCCTTGAACATATCACACTGAAATCAGAGAAATGTATCTTGAGCAACTTCTCTGTGCATACTGGGGTACCTGTCTCCCAAACCCAAGTCTGAGAACACAAAGCCTGATATGCACAACAGAAGCATTCCCCACGATGCTGGCAGGCAGATAGGAATGACTGCACTCCACTGGAACTTTCCTGGTGCCTCCACTCTGGGAATGCCACAGCTCAGCAGCTCCTCTTCTTGCCATAGAAAAACACAGAAAGTGTGGACAGGTGACATCACAGCACATCAGCTGAGGTTCCTACTGCTGCTAATGCTGACAGAGATAAATGAGCAGATGAAACAACTTAAAAGATGAGGGGTTAGAGAGGTCAGAGTAAATACTATCCAAAACTATACTACTTTAAAGCTGATATAAAGGGGTTTACTCACATAAATATTCCCATGTATTGAAATGGATTGCTTGTGGGAATGCATCAGGTCTTAGGCAATGTTTGGGTTTTTTTTTTTCCTACATATGAGGTTTTAATATTACTATTGTCTTTTCTTACAAAGTTAAACAGATTTTTAGTATGGCATGTCATATTGTTACCTCTTTCTAGTTAGGTTTTATAAATACTGCTGTACATAATGTTTTTGATATTATTTGACTCTTTACTGTCTCATTGCTAATGTCTACATTTGTTTCAAAATGATCAGAATGTTTTTATTGCAATTTATTTTGCTGACTATATTGAAATGAGTTGCAAATATAGAATGCACAATTTCCTCTTATATCAGTAAATTCTTGTGCCTTTTAATCACTTTGCATGGCTGCTTGCTTCCTCAAATCCAGTGTATTTTGTTTCTTGCTTTTTTCTTTTTCTTCTGTAGATACTGCTGACCTTCATCCAAACGCCGTTCTCATAATCAGGTGATACAACCACAAACTTTAAGCTTCTTCCCAGCTTTATCCTTTCTCACATATGATGGATGAGCTCTGTTTAAGCTATAGCCACCAGGATCAGCATTTGGGTCCATGAACTGGAGATAATGGGGAGCTTTGCTGCACCTGAGGGAATGGAGATACAGGAGAATGAGGCAGGTGGAAAAGAAGAGCTGCAGTAAGAAAGCTTGGCAAACTTTTTACAGGACAATGACAGTGACCTGCTCACTCTCTTCTATTTAAGAATCACCTGGAAGTGGCCTTTGCCACAGTGCTTGCTGAAGCTCCTTTGAATTAATTGCTATAGCTCTGAGGCTTATTATTAATGTGTACTTTATCACTGATAATCCAATTCATGTGTGTTATACCTCCTCCTTGGTTCAAAGTCTCATTAAATCTCCAAAGACATATTGTCTTCCAGTGTGCCCACATATTTGCATAATCCTCTGCAAAATCAGGTCCAGTGGCCCTGTCTTCAAAAATTTTTGCTGACAATCTGCCATGCAACGGACTTTCAAAAGCAGATTAAAAAAGAAAGTGAACAATTTGTTGAATGAACATTTACATATATTGTTCTGTCAAATTTGCATATGTTTAAAATGTTTGTAGATCTTTGATACATGGAAAGCAAAATCTTATGTACAAATCATGCAAACATTGCCTAATCTACACTCCGGAGAGCAAAGCAGAATATGAATATTACACCTGACTCAGATGAATCCCAGTATTTAAGACATTACCAGTAAGTAATGGGTGACTTTTGGGAAATTAATTGATGATCTCAGACTTTCTCCTGCTGGACAGTTAACATCATCACATAAATGAAATCATTATTCTACTGCTTTACAAGCTTGGGAGAGAGATGATTACCAAGACAGGTAGAGTAGCTGAACTACATCTTGTCTTTGAAACAAGGCGGCAGCTAATTAACAGGAAGCTGTGGTGATAGCTTGTATTCCCACTGCCCTTGCGTGACTTCTTTAGATTAAAAAATAAAGTTTCTAAGGTCTCTGAAACAGAAAGAAAAGCTCCAGGCAGGTTTCTGCAATTCCTACATGAAGCTGATCATTTTCCTGTCAGAATTTTTTATTAAATGTTTTCCAAAGCCCTTACTGATGACTGGAAAATGAGGCCTTATTTACAAGCAACCTAACCCCTGGAAAAAGAATAAGATAATTAACAAAAGGAAAAGTAAAAATATGCAAGAATGCAGCTTTAATTAAATAACTTAAATGGGAGGAAAGACTTCCTAAGATATTTTTCATCAGCTCAGACCTGTTAAAGAAAAGGGTATTCAACTAAAAAGGGTTCAGCTGTTTCAATACCTAAACCCAAATATATATATATATAAAAAAAATATGAAAAAAGTAAATATAAATAAATAAATATATAAATATATACATACATATATATAAAATACAATTGAAATGTCAGTAGAGGCCTTAAGATAATATCTGCTCTATCAGCCCCTTGGAAGGCAGTATCAAGATGTATTTATCTTGACCCTTGTTTGTCTAACCAGTTCTTGAATATTTCTAATGATGGAGATACCTTTCATCCAACAGCATATCCCAGTGTTTAATTTACCTTGCTTTTCTCATTTTTCCTTATGTCTGCACGAACTCTTCCATGCATCAGCTTAAGTCTTGTCTTACTGACTACAGATTTGGGAAGCAGTGTATTTCCTTCTTCTTGGCACCAGCTTTTGATGTAATTTTGTATTTTTCTCATATGTCTTGTTCAACATCCTCCTCTTACCGCCAAGAAACCTGAGTTTGTTCAGTTCTTCCTTGAAGATCATGTTTGCTTGACTTCTGAAGGGTTTTGCTACTTTTCTATGGAATCTGCCCTTAAAACCTTGCAAAAGTTAATTTATATATTAACCGCTTCTTCCCTTTTTACCCCCAAAACCTTGTCCTGTGATAGCACATTTGGTTTTCTTGATAAGATTTTTCCTTGATAAATCCATGACCTCAGTCATGACTCATTCTTTACAGAGCAAGAGATCAAATCTTCACCTTTCTCATCTCTAAAGTATAAACCGCATGTGAAAGTTCTCATTATTGATTAATAGTTTTTTCATCCTTATTATTATGGCAGCATTCAAGAGACTGAGAACATAAGAACATGGCATGGAATGTGGGGTTTGAACATCCTTCTGAGAGCTGTCAATAAATAATCAGCTCAAGTATAGTGTATGAGTGTCAGTAAAACTTGTAAAAATTGCTGAAGTTTTATCTGTCTGCTGAATTTGTCTTAGAAGAAGTGGCGGTCTTATCATGACACACACAAAGAGTTTGAGCATCTTTGTCAAGAAAAGGTCAAACAGAACTCACTTCTGCGTGGCCACTGCAAGGCTAAAATTATTTGTTTCCCAAGGATCCTTTGCTGGGCATGGCACTGATGAAAGGTCAGATAACCAGTGGAGATCAGCAATGGCGTGGAACTGTGTAACCAGATATTCATAAAGCTTGCCAAGTCATAGAACAGCAAAACAGATTGGTCTTATCTATAACAATTCATGACTTACCTGGAAACTTATAATACAGGTAAGACAATAATTATACAAGCATCCTGATAATTACAGTTCCATTAGTAGTTTGTCCTCCAAACTTTGTTTACCCATTGGGAAACTTTTCTCATGGGTTATTATAAAACCACTTCCCTTACCTTTAATAGTGTTTCTCCTCCCACACATTTTCATAGCCTTCTCCCCAGATGTCTCTCCTTAGAATGTGAGTAGGAAAAATAGAGCAACAGTAAAGCCAGTAAGACTTCTTGCTCCCCCATGAAAAACAAAGAATAGCAGCAGATATAGATGATCCCTCTCACTTCCTTGCAGAATAAAACTAACATGAAATTGCATGAGGGACTGCTCTCCTCAGTTCCTCTTAAGAAAATAAAATACACAAAACATTAGTAATAAAGTCCTGCTTTGTCACTTAGTACATTCCCAAAAACATGCTATTGTTGCTAAGAATCATATAGAATAAAAGTAATAAGGCAATAAACAGCCCTTACGGGTTTTGGTGCAATTTCATCCTTGAAAAGTCTCCTTCAGGGGAGCCCCAAGCAGACATTTGTGCAAAGAATCAGAGTGCTGGAGATGGAATACCACATCTGCTGCAGAGTTTATACCCTGCATAGCACTACTGGCAAGGAGGCACAAAGAAGGAAATATGCAGTGCAAATGTGGAAGGTTCAAGTGGGATTTAGGGGAAGAGGGAATTCAGGTTTTATTTCAGGCCCACTGTGGATGTGTGTTGGCTGGCAACCATGTACCTGTAATCCTTCTCTCCCCTTTCACCAGACCACCGCTAGATTAATTCTCATGTCTATTGCTGACAGGTTTACGAATTTCCTCATTAGCTCCTGTGAGTCTGCATTCTTCTGTTCAGTGTGTGAGAACAAATAAGCAAAGACAAAAGAGAGACAAAAATTCCACAGCAGCCTGGAATTCATTTGTCAGGTAACACAAAGGTATGGTATAAGGACTTAATGCAACAACAACAAAAAAAGTCCTGGTCAAAATAATTATATTTCATTTATGCCAGGTGCAGAAAGAAATATCTGGTTTGATTATTTATTGGAACACCATATTGATCAGTCTTATAATCACATTTTCCTGGAGATCATACAGTCAAACTTTACCTGCAGGCACTCTCTGTGTATTGAGCTACTATTAAATTGCCACATAATTATTTTCTTCTCTTTTTTCTTGTAATTGTTTTACAGTATTATGTTTGTTCTAGGAAACTCCAGTTCCATCTGAATGAGTACTGTTGTATAAAACACATATTGTAGAAATATACATTAAAAATATAAAGAATATCTACAGCTGTGCATGTGGTTTCAAGGTGAAAAAAAGGACTCTTTTTGGTGTATAAAATATTTAAATGCTATATATTTATTGACTACACACAAATCTTATAATTTCTAGATAAGCAAACTTGTGTTGGGGTGGGCAATCCTGCCTATCCATTTTTAAAGGTAGAAACCTGAAAACCTACCTAAAGTCTTATGAGCTTGGCTTGTTGGAGCTAGTTTTGAGTCATATATTTATAAAGCCCATCTCCTTATTGGCCCTACTCTGCCAAGTTTACAGCTTAGCCTAAAGAGTGGTATTGTCTGCAAAACAATGTGCAAAAAAACTGTGTTCATTTTTTGTGTGATTTTCTCTGTTCCACCAAGTATGAATGCATAAAGTCCATCGTTAGGTGCCTAAAAAATTAGTTTTCATTAGCCCAGTCAACAACTCCCATGTACATTTGTGAGGTATTTTGACACTTCTGAAAAACACAGACTAATTTTTAGAGCCTAAGCATGCCCATTTTTTGAGATTACACCCTTGGACTGAATATCTGAAAGGTAAAATGGGTGAAATAGGATGCCTGGACTAAAAATTGCTTTGTAGACATCTTAGAAAGTAGGTGGAAGGCAGAATTTCAGAAGGACAGTACTAACAGTGCACAAATCATAGAGGAATGAACAAATTACAGAAATTATCAGGCAATACAAATGGAATAGGATGATGTACCATGGGATTTTTGTGGGTGGAAATTTCACACCTAAAGAGGTGCAGAAAAGCGTGGCAGCAGTGTGAATGACAGCCCATGCAACCAGCGGAGTCAGTGACCGTGGAGAGCAGTGACCATGAGATCCTGCTTACCATGGAGTCATCTGGATGGGAAGGGGGTTTGGAATGTCTCCATGCCAAAGCAGGGCCACCTCCAGTGTCAGACTGCATTGCTCAGGGCTTTGTCCAGCTGAGTGTTTAAAAGCACTAAGGACAGAGGTGGCAGATCCACCTTCAAAAATAACTGAGCATGGCCTGGCAATGACACTGAGCAGCTCTCTTGCTTCTCCTGGGTGAATTCATCAGGCACCATTGGCTTGAGTATTTCAAGTGTTCCTTAGCCTGATCTTCCTCTACCAAGGTAACTTTTCCTTCCTTCAGGCTTTCCCACTGGTTTCAGGAGCCTGGGATTCATTCCTAAAGGCCAGTGTTGCTAGGAAAGACTGAGGCAAGTAAAACATTGGAACCTCAGGCTTTTCTGTGTCTTTTGTTGCTGAAAATAGATGGGGCTGCTGCCCCCACATATTCCCTCATTTTCCTTTTGCTGCTTATGTACCAGTAGAAACCCTTCTTGTTGCCTTTCACCTGTTGCTCTTTGCAGTTCCTCTGCTTATCCTGTTTATGTTAGAATTAAGTTAAGAGCTTGTTTTTCATCCATGCCCATCTCCTGCCATCTTTGCTTGATATTCTGCTCGTTGGGTTAGTCCATTCTTGAGCTTGGAGGTGATCTGTGAAAATCAACCTCTTCTGGACCCCTCTTCTCTCCAGAGCTGTATCCTGTGAAATTCTTCCAAGCACATCTCTGAACCAGGGTTGTGATCCAGCTGCTTTTTGGCTTGTTTCCTCCACTCAGGATCCTGAACTCTGGCATCTCATGGTCATTAGAGCCAAGACTGCTCCTGACCTTCACATCTGTGACTGCCTTTTTTTAAGTATGAGGTCCAGAAGAGTAACTTCACTTTTTGACTTCCAGTTCAGCTGTGTTGGGGTATTGTTTTTAATGGCCTCCAGAAAAATCCTGGATGGTTGTTCACACTATATTGCCCCTTCAGCAGATATCAGGGTCTGAAAAACTGAGATTTCTTCCAGTTATCTGAAGGGCTCCAGTTGTGCAGGCTATCTCACATGCCGATGAGGCTGTGTGCCTGCAGATGCACACAGATCTTTGTTCCTCCTATTCTTCGTGCTGCAGGCAGTGCTGTACAGCACTTCAGAGAGGCACTCAGATGTGCTGATTTCCCAGAAAGTGCACAAGATTTTTCCTCATGTGCCTGGGAGATACTATCAGCAGTCTGAGGCAAAGAAGAAAACACAGATAATATCAAATGTCTGTAACTTCCCACGTCTACTTCAGCTGCAGAAAAGTTATAACACCACGACGCATTGGTTTAGTGTTCAAACACTATTAGATGTACCCCTTGGAGCATATTGTCCTTCCTGTAGAAAAACAGCTCCTGATTTAATCTTGGACAGTATACAGGGACTGGATTAAGACAGAATAATCAGTTGCCTATAACAGTGCAGTCAGATTCAATATCCCGGTAAGTGAAAAAGAAAACCACCAACAAAATGAAGGTTCTAATGAAACTTCCCAAAAGTTGGCAGATGATTAAATTAGAAGTGGCTAAAAACATAAAAATATTGCAGACAGCATGGAGATTGTTTGAGGGGTCAGACTAATTTTTTGTGTCGGTTAATGTGCATTGCAAATCAATGTTTTAAGTCCAGAGTATGCGTATCATAAATCAGAAAGGACTTGAAGAGGATCTTAAAAAAGAAAAAAGGCCATGCTAAGGGAAGAGAAAGAAGGAAACTCTTGGAAGTAAGAAAATGTCTCTAAAACTCTGCTTAAATGAGGGAAGTACAAAGAGACACAAACTCGGGGAAGTTAAAATTCACAGCAAGGCAAGCCAAAAAAGATTTTGATGACAAAATTGCTAAAAGCATTTAAACTAGCCATAAAAAGAAAAGAAAACGTAAAAAAAACTATCGGAGGCAGGATGCCTGCCAGAGAATCCATAGGGCTGATTGCGGCATAAGCATAGAAGGATTACTCAAGGACAAAATGCCATGAATTGTCTGTATTCATTCTTGTTATACAAAAAGATAGCAGTATTCCTAAATTGGTTATAATCTTTAGTGGGACAGGAGTTTGAAGAACCCACTCAAAACTAAGGCGTGGACTATATTGTAGAACAAATTTTCAAAAATGTTAAGATTTTACTTGAATGAGATGATATTTGCTCACAGGTTTGTAAAGTGTTAGCAGAGAGAATTGCTGGATTGCAATGGATAGCAGTATATTACCTCTAGTCAAAAGAAGCTCAGTTTCAGGCAAATATGAAGGGACAAAATAGCACTAATTAGTTTAAAATGAATCTAAGAATGTTCTAAAAAAATCACAAATTATAAAGAAAGATATCTGTCAGATTGGCAAAAATAATGGCAAAATATAGAATGAATGGACACACAAATAAATATTAATATAATGATCAGGATTCTATTAGAGTTTTGTAGAGGAAGGTAA
The DNA here is from genome assembly GCA_013397955.1 of Grantiella picta. NCBI lineage: Eukaryota > Metazoa > Chordata > Aves > Passeriformes > Meliphagidae > Grantiella > Grantiella picta. Next base: position 265,561 of record VZRM01005305.1, on the reverse strand, counting down.
TACCTTACAAAGTCTGTCAAGTTCTGAAAGGCTCAAGAGATGCAACAAAAAAGAGAGTCTGTATAAAAGAGGATCTAATATACATGAGTTTTGAAAAGGTTTTTGCAAGGTTTGTCAGTAGAGGCTCTTAAAGAAATGAAACAGTCAGAAAATTAAAAAAGGAAGGTGCTGTCATGAATTAATAACTGTGTAAAACCCAGAAAACAACCAAAAAAGATAAATGGATTGTTTTCAAAACAGGAAGAAAATTTGAGCATGATCAGTGCCACTCTGATCAGTGCCACTCAAAATTTTTATCAGAGATTAGGAAAATGACATGGATGAAGAGGTGACAAAATCTGATGACAGTATAAAATTATTCAACATAATGAAAACACATGCTGCTGAAGGGTCTTACAATGTGGAGATTTGCAAAGATACAGTGACAGGAGATGGGACTGTGCAAAGAGGCTGATAAGAATAGCAGTTAGTCTTTTAGTGATTACTTTTTGTTACTTTTTCAATTTGTTAAATTATCTTGATCTAAAAAGAAAGATGAATCAGACCAGGGCTCTTTGTGGATGAAAATGCTGGCAGAATTAACCTTTTCTGTGTTACCTGGCTGTGCTCTGTCAATGCTTTTACTCAGTGGAGCAATGTGTAAGTCAATCAAGAAAAGGATATTTTCATGCTTTCCCTGTACCAAGAGTTAGAGTCCAAATCAATTTGCTTTGATTTAAAAAAAAAAATGTCCCAAATGATTGGCGCTAAGATCAGAAAATGTCTCCTAAGATTTACTTTCATCTCTTGGCAAATTATTTGAAGAGGAAGTTTTTTTTTGTCACTTAGCATTTGGCAAGCATTTTCCACCTTGCCTCACATTGATCTGAAGCTCCCTTTTGAGAATAAAGACACTGAAGGGATATGTTTGTGCATTATTGCCTTTCAGATTCGTTATGTAATAAATTTAATCTGTGTGCATCCTAAGCAGAGATTGAATTTTAAATGTCAAGTGTATCCACCAAGGGCACAAGGAACTGGAACAATAATTCAAGGTACTTTTTGAATGTATTAATGCAAAAATATGTGAATTCAGTAAAACATCATTAAAGTGCTTCAGTGATGATGATTATTTTGGAAGATTTGTTCCCAGTGTAGGTGGAGAGGTCCTGCATTTGATGGATATCTGGGTTGGATTTTATGTTTTTCTCTTGAAAGCATCAGAAAGCCCTTGTGTGTGAATTTTAGCTCTTCATAGTGAGAGAGGAAGAATTTCCTTGCCTGTCTCAAATCTAACTGGGCCTGAAATGCAATACCTGTGGGCTGCAGCATCAGCCAGCCCTCCTGGGGAATGCACATCCTACTTTACTAAGCATAAATGTGAGGCAGAAAAGTGTCTATCTGGACAAGGAAAAATCAAAGGCAATCAAGGACAAAACAAGGGTAAATGCCTCCGTTTTGCAGATGAGGAAAACATACCACAATATGTAGAGTTGATTATAATGGAAAATTAATAGGAAAAAAGCTTATAAATTTCTTTTCCATAATTTGTAGAAAAACATGTATCATTTTCTCAAAGAGCAACAAAACTGGTTTAGCACATCCATACCAGCAGTGAGTTTAACCAGGGAAATTTAATAATGTGATAGTATCAGCAAGGTATAAACCATATGTAGTGTATCAGAGAACTTCAGTCAAAATAGAATATTTTCTTGAAAGTGCAAAAACCAATAATGTAGTTACTAGGTCTTCTCCTATACAAAGGAAGAGCTCACTATTTGAAGACACTGGCAATCTTCAAGTGTTTTTAAGAAGCTGGTGGCACAGAACTGCTCAGGCATTCAGCAACATCCATGGCCTTGGTGTGTTCTGCCCTCAGCATAAATCTATACCTATGCTGCAGATTGGAGCACTATGCTGGAGAACTAAGAACAGCTTTGCATCTGGAATTTGGCAAGGCTAAAACCCACTGTTCCCTCAGAAGTCAATAAAGCAAAATCAAAACTTCATTATATTCCTTTGTCTCTGTCAGAATGGCACTTACCTTGTACATATCCAGAGCTGTGCAGACTATCACAGACAGTATATCTTATGCAGGGTATGGAGAACTTCAGCAGGAAGAGTTGTAATGTTCTGGCCTTCCAGCCCAAAAAATATGCCCATTTCTTTCATTCATGGCTGTAATTCTTTGTATTTCCTTCACAGGAAAGTGAACTTTGGGTGATACTGGTTGCTTTCAATATTTCAATATTTCAATATTTCAATATTCCTTTCAATTTCAATGAAATCTCATTTATATCACTGTTGGTGCTACAAGTGGTATGGATTCATAATTTAATATCTTTTCCAATGAAAGACTTATGAGACATCAGATTTGGTGGCAGGATAAAAACAAACAGAAATAGTGAGGCTAAATAGGTATGAATTCTGAGACAATAATAGAATTTTCCAGGTCAGAAAACAAGAACAAACTTTTCAGAAAGGAGAAAAATAATTTGTCAGACATTGTTCCTTTAAAACCCTAATTAAACCAATTAATCTACCCAGCATTCAGACAGAGTTGTAGAAACCTTGGCAAAACAGAGACCACTGGAATGAGAATTTTAACTTGATGAAATAAAATGTCTACCTATTTCTTTTCTTCTTAAATGAGAGCCATTTTCTTCACTCAGAAAAATGCCTCTGCACTGTATTTGAGAGTTCAGGGTGTGCAAATCAGCTTTTCTGGCAGGCCTGCCATCAAAAAAATTAATATTTTCAGTGAGAATGTGCAAATAATAATGTTAATGCTGAAATTGCTTACTTCCAAAATGTAGAATATTATTTTCATTTAAAAGGGAAACTCTACAGCCTTCTTTCAATGACCATTACCATCAAGTATTACTCTGATTAGATATCCCTTTGATCCATGTGGCCCAGTAGGTAACATATACAGAGATAAGAAAGAATAATTTTCTTTAGATCTGTGGGCCATTGCTTTAGGTATTCAGATGCTAGTATAGGTTTTTTAGGTGCGTGGAGGTTTGTGTGTTTCTGCTTGAAATTTTCATTGTAAGATAGAAACTAGAACTGTCTTTTTGGTAGAAGTCAATAAGTGCTCAGCAGCTCTGTAAATACCTATTACCTCTTTTTTTTTAAGCCCCCATATCACTCTGTTGGTATATTTGGCTGTGTTAAACCAGGTAGATTTTGTGCTGAGTGATACTGCAGAAACCTTTCCATCCATCTGAATTCTGGGTGAATTTTCAAGCCTTTGCATATACAAATTACCTCTGGTAATATTGTAAGATCTTTTTGCAATATTTATCAGCTCTTCTGTCATTCCACCAGGGAGCTGCTGAACCTCTCTAGAAAACTAGGGTAAAACCCATGCTCATGAGACTCTGAAAAAGGTGGTGTGAGGACCCTGACTGTCAGGAGGGACTTCATCCATTCCCATAAAATGTCAGCAGGGAAAACAAACTACTACCAAAGAAAATTAGAAAGAACAGGTCTTTTAAATACTGTAGACTTTAAAATGTCAGTAATATTTTGAGTTGGTGCTTTGTAGAACTGGCTGCCCTCTTGTGTCTTGACTTGTGTTAGTTCTAGAACATCATAGCAGAAGCTGAGCTGTCCTTGGGCATAGTTTCTGGCTGAGTTTTGCTTGCATCTTGGGAACAGACAGGAGTTGTCGCCTGGCAGACAGGAGTTGTCATCTGGCAGCTATTACATTTTTTGAAAGTTTCCTGTAAAGAGAGAAGCTCCACACTGCCAGTGCAGGTTCATGCCATGGACAGCCTATATTTTGTGGTCAGGCTCTTTGGTCAAGCAGTTTAAACCACAGTAAGTGGTGGTGTGTCTTTGTCATTTCACCAAAGGAAAGGAACCTGTCTTTACCCTTACATTGTCCTACAATTTGAGCTGGGAGGAGCTAGGTCAGTCTCTATGTGATTCATGTATACCTAAATCAGACCATGGATAGGTGGTCTGCTATAGCCAGAACAGTTACTAAAAAGAACAGAAAAGGGTTAAGTTCTGCTCCTGGTCATGTAGAATGCAATCTGGTTTTGCTGACTTAGTGCCTTTTAGAAGGGTTTACAGGTACATCTTTACTGAGCACTGGACCTGCTGTGATTTTGTTGCTTTTTCTTATAACCCAAAGCTGTGGGGACTTGAGGAGTTTAGGAATGTTATTTAACCACTTGCCCCATTCTAAACTCACCTTACCACCAAGTAGCTCTACCCAGATCCATTGACAGGGCATGGTTATTTCACAGCAGAGGTACAAACACGTGGAAGTGATAAAGGTGTCTTTGACAAGCTGGACAGCCTCTGTGGGATTTCCTTACAGTGAGTGTAACCTCTCATTCTCCTGCCTTCTTGTACGTTCTCAGGGGGTGAGCTCTGCACACACCTACACCCAGGCTGGTTCCAAAGGGGAGCTAGAAAAGTTTTGCCTCTTATACAAAGTCCAACCCATGATACCTGGAAGTTTTTAAAGTGTGCCAAACACCCCCAAAAGCAAAGGAAGCAATCCGAATTCATCTGCTGTCAGAACATCAGAAAATAAGGGAGAGACTCAGTGCCTACATTTTTCTACCTCTATCTATTGAAAAGTTTAATGATATAACCTGAAGCCTCACATTAGAAAGCAAGCACAGGTGGAGATTAAAATCAGGATATTGTCATGATGAAACTGACAACAGCAAGAGATCTAAAAAGAGACTGTTCTAGAAAACAATTTCAAAGATTAATTGGTAAAAAACTGTGGTTTTTTTCAGCAGCTCCCATCAAGTAAAACAACCCTCCAGAATATGTTAAAAATAGAAAAGTATGAGTTTTGAGTTTAACATTTCCAGCTGAGGGAATACCTAAAGAGAAAAAAAAATTTGAATGTTGTTGCCTGAAAGGTTTTCAGTTATCTGTGCAGATTAAAAAAGGAATTGAGATTCTGTGTGAGGCTACAGGCTCTGATGCTCAGAGAGCCTCTTTGTAATGAGACTTCTGAACGTTCTGCTTGCAGTGCCAAGGAAATTATCCTCAGTATGAAAGCAGAATGTTCAGGATCCTTCTGAAAAACTCTGAATTAGGGAATTGGTTGGGAGTAAGAAACACCTTAGTGTGAGGGTCTAGTTTTCTCCAGACTTAGGCCTATTCAGAGATTGACAAGTGTTTTTCTTTCCTTGTGTGGGATGCAAAAATGTTGTGAAAGAAGTCATCGTTTCATTCACAAAATCAAACTGGGCATACAGCTGTTGAAATATCTTATAAATGGTGCTATGTCATACCACCACTTCAAAGAGGCACACTAATCCTTTAGTGCATGAAGTATTAGGACAGGTTGTAATACCCTGGGCAGGTGTTCTCACCCTGGTACTTCTGAATTTCCACATCATGTGTCTAAGTGGCCAGTGAGATCACTGCTGTTATGTGAAAAAGAGGTCATGAAACACCATTAAGGTTTATTATTCCATCCCTGCTCACACTGTGTTACACTTTGCTGAGCATGTGCTTTACCAAAGCACCTGTTCCTTGAAAGAAATGTCCCTTTTCTCACTTGGCTTGTAAGAAGAATTTGCAGGGCACAGTATTATTCAGTATGATTAAATGTGAGAGAATCTGCCCCTTGTTTGGAGGACGTAGTGTTCTTTTTTCCTCCTCCTTCATTTTGAAAAGGCAGTAGAATAACCAGGGAAATTATCGAGTCTGATAATGATCAGCCTGGTGAGTGACTGAGACATCAGCACACTAATCAGAGCTCCTTACACTTGTTTGTGATTTGCTCCTGTGCTCACAGTTCTACAAAGTGTTTGATGTATACCACAGAACGCAAGAATGAAATGGTACACAGTGACTATGATTGCCTTTAAGGGTAAATAAATAACACTGTAGCAGTAATTGTCTCTTCAAAAGCTGCCTTTTCCTGCTAATTAAAGGCCCATTGGAGTCAGTGTCATTACTCCTGCTGATTTCTGTAGGAACCGAGCAGGCCCCTTCTTTTCTACTCTGTTAATTGAAGGTTGCTTTTCCCAGCCAGAATGATAGAAGATATGGCAGGAAATGTCTAACCCTGGCTCGCATTTCCACCATGTCCAATATCCACGGGTTTCCAGCAGCAGAAGAGTGACAGTAAATCTTCCTCTCTTTTTTCTGTGATCATAAGCTCTTGTCAGATGTGCTCGGTGTTTCCAGCTCCTGCTGCTGCAACTGTGGGAGCCTGGACTTCGTAGGGAGCCACCGCAGAACTCCTGTCTGTAATGTACTTTGTGTGATGGTGGGAACAACAAGGGAACAACAACAACAAGTTGTTGTAGCACAAGACAAAAAACCTCAAACTCCTGCCGTGTTGGGAAAATGGCACAAAAATCACTGCATTTACTGCTTTGAACCCAAGCCATTCCTGTATATCTGTTCCAGTAACAGAATACCCTCCTGTGCTCATGAATCAATCTTGCCCTTATTTTCATGGAGTGGTTTGTATTCGTATGTGTGAGTGGTACACCTTGTCTGTGAAAGTCTGTGATATCTGAAAGAATTGGGAGCTTTTTCTCGCTCTTTATTAAATCCACTTTTCCATGGAATCCTTGATGCCATTTTAATACATCTACAACAATTTGTTTTTGCACATTCTTTTTTGACATTGTGCTGAATTCAACTTGATACCAGGCAGAGCCCTTGCCATTTGTCAGGAGAGGCTAATTTTGTGATTGTATCTCAGACCTATGATGTGGGTAAGACTTGCTATTACTACTGCCATAAGCTGTTTCAAATCAGCAAAAGTATCTCAGATGAGCATTGTGAATCATTTTAATAAGAACCTATTCCAGCTGAGCTCCTGCAAATCAGGGGGTTATCTGTGGGAGAAAAAAGGAAGCGTAAAAAATGAATATTCTTAAGAAAGCTGTAAGCAAAGGAAGTCCTTGATGAGAAAAGAGACCATACATTTGTCAAAGAAACTACTATTTTCTTTTAAATAAAGAAGCTCTTATTAAAAATGAACAAAATAAACCTGAAGACAGGCAGTAAGAAGAGTAGTGTTCTTTCTCTGTGAAGATAGATAGTTAATTTTTTGATTATTTTCAAATCCAGAATCATGACATCTGGGAGTGGACATGTTCCCAGTTCAGCTGACAGGTACCTGGATTCCCCTTGTTGCAACTTGTGCCTTTTACCTCTCATCTTTTTCACTATGTACCTTCCAGAGAAGTGTGACACTTCTTTTTTCTAACCTCCCATTAGGTGGTTGAAGACAGTAGCAAGATCCCACCCTTAGACTCCTCATCTTTAGAATGCTCCAAGACATGAAAAAAGCTAAAAAGAGGCTTTGGTAAGACTGTTGAAGGAAGAAAGGTCATTGATAGGCTGTCACATAAAAGATGGCATATATGTTTAGGAAATATTAGTTATGGAACTAAAAATGTCAGTGTATGTGGGGTGTAGGTTTAATTTTGTTGCTTGCTAAAGTTCTCAGAAAGAGAAAAGGGCTCTTACTTTAATCACATCTAGCTGTGTAGCCCTACTTGTAATACAGATTTTCACGTCTCTTAGTGTGACCTCGTGTCTTCCAGGTACTAAGACAATGGAGGGTTTATAACATCCATTGGTAGTATTCTGCTCTCAGCAGTTTTTCACCTAATAGAAATACCCAAATCACCTCTTCTTTTCTCAAAAATCCTTCACGGGCATCTTTCTTCTGCAGAAGTGCTTCAATATGTATACAGAGCTGATGTTTGCCACTGTGATAAACAACAGATTTTATCTCCTTGACATGTGTTGCAAGACTATAATTCCCTGCAATCACAGCGTTTTATACAGCAATGTTGCATTTCAAGCAGACACCTCTTTTGATTTTCAGGCACAAGTTAGAATATTTTTTAACCCTACATATTTTAAAAGATTTCACACAAGTGAATATATATGTTTTGAATTATTCCCTTCACAGTTTACCTATTTAAAACCTGACCTAATTTTTTTTTTGTTCTTCGTTCTTTTGTCATTTATCCTCCCTCCATTTTGTTAGTGATTGCAGTGTTTTCTATTCTAACGTAGCTGGTAACATGCTGTTGACTGTTTCATCTAGATATGGAAGATTTCAAACAACTGAGTAGCATTTCTTGCACCAGATGGAATATGCCTGTCTTGTTCTGATACGTACACCTTATCAATATTTCTTCATTTTGCTTATAGTCCTTCACTGACTTAGTTATTCCTCTAACCTGCCATTCCATGAAAACAAACCATAATAATTTTCACTGCTCAGAACAATTACTGCCCAGTATTCTCAGAAAGAGAAACATCAAGAGTTGTGTCATTACAGGAACCAAAGCAGATAAACAACTGCTCCAGTGCCCACCCCTGAGGGATGATACTGGGTATTACTGGCAGCTGGACTATGCACCACGGATGAGAGCAGTTTGCTCCATCATCTTCCCAGGGACTGAGGTGAGGCTGACCAGCCTTTAATTAGTTACCTGGGTCCTCCTGCTTGCCCTTCTTCAAGAGAGATGAAGACTTGTTACAAAGATTGCTGCTCCTGCCATGCTCCTACCATGCTTTAGAAGATTTCTCTTCTCTTTAAAAAGACTATTTGTAATTATTGTTTTGACAAGATTAACTGAGAGTAAAATACTGTGATTTGTAACCCCCTAGACCCCTGCTAACTTTTTTTAGGCCAAGAACAGTTGCTAACCTGCAGGCCTCCAATATAGGTGCTCATTTTAATCAGAGTTTGCATGTTTTTTTAGCTATTTTTTATTAAATACCTTCTGTCTTCAGCAACTGAAGTCTTTAGGTAGGTATCAGTCAGTCCTAATGAGGTCTTGTTTTAAAATTTGCCAGTGTATTCCAGCTTCTCTTCTTATTCTTCTGTATATACTATATATATGGAATATACATACTTCTATATATACTGCACTGTTTGTGGGCTGTCCTCACTACTCAAAATTTCTGATACTAGATTAGAGACTGTATAATTTTGTTGTGAAATGATGAGAAAGTACTACTCAAAGAATTCTTTTCGTTTATTTTCATTGTTGCTTCTTTTTTGTTTTTGCTCATCTTGTCTTGAGATTTGCTAATTGAGAGAATCCTAGAATCATTAAGGTTGGGAAAGACCTCCAAGACCAATGAGTCAAGCCTTTGACTGAACACCACCGTGTCAACTGAACCACAGCACTCAATGCCACATCAAGGCATTTCTTGAACACTTCCAGGCATAGTGACGTCACCACTTCCTTTCCTTTTTCTGTATGAGCTGGAGACCTTGATCAGGCTTTTGTTACTGGTAATTATTGTCCCTATTCCCTGTTTTCTCTTCTGTCTTCTTTTCTGCACATTGCCAGGTGTGGGTTGCTATTTTCTCAATTGGCTTCTCTTGGGTCAGATTTACTTCTTCTGAATGAGGTCAACTGCACTTCAGTAGGTTTTTGATTTTGGTATGTACCCAGATAATTTCCTCAATTATTGGCTTATTTTTTCTACACATCATATAATTTTATCCATAAGGATAAACTTTTAAGACAACTCTGACAAGGAGAATTCAACTTTAAATGATCTTCTGGGGAAACCCAACTATTCATTAGCTGTCTAGAAATCCTGTTACTCAGTTCAAGAAGGGCACTTCTTTTAATTAAGGATCAGAATGCACTTCACCACTGGAAACTGAAGAGGAAATATCAGGAGATGAGGAAATGAGAGATTTTCCAGCATGAAGTATTTAAAATAGTGACCCTAAAGTGAACTTTAACTACTCCTACAGACAGCAAAAAATTCAAAGCATTTCACAATAACCTTTAAGGTGAAGGATGAATGCTGAGGGAGGAAAAAAACCTCACCCAAACCACGCACACATAAAACCAGTTTCTGGATTTATAGATTGCTACAGGGTACTGAAGGTGGCTAACTTGTTCAATTTCTGTAAATCTTTCTATGTGGAAGAGTTCATCCAGATAGAGAATCATTAATTCTACTTCTATAGTAGCTCTATAGTGTAAAATGTTAGATAACTTTCCTAAAATTATTGATAATATTTTGGTCTAACTACTCAGCAATCTGCATACATTTGTTATTTCTAAGAGTAAAGGAACTTGTGTTTATACCTAGAAGAGAATACCTTCTCAATCTCAACCCCTCAACCCTAGCCTAAGAGATCTGTTTTTCTGGCTTTGTTATTCCTGGCAAGAACAGAAATCCACAAGGGCTTCCTTCTTCATAACCTACAGGTTCCTCTACCCTGCAGCCATTCTGAGTAGTTAACGAGCTAGTTTCTGAGTCAGATGTAGGAAGGTGATATATTTACAACAAAATAAAATTGCCAACAGAAGCCTGAAAACTGAAATAGTTATCACTTTATTTCTCTCCCCATTTTCATCATAATATCATTAAATTAAATTACCTCTTATTCTCTTGGAAAGGCCTTTGTAGCTACAAATCCAAATGGTTATAGCATGAAGACAGGTCATTCCTCCTCCTGGCCTTTAATTCAGTTTGCACCTCTGCCATTGGATCTCAGCTGAAAAATAAATCATGATGGAAAAAGACACTGAGGTCTTCTTTTTTTTTTGACATTTCTAAGTTAGAAAGAAAAATTTGACATTCTGAATGGATAACCGGAAGTGAAAGAGCTTTTGGTAATTTTCCTGCCAGAATTTTCAAACGCTGAACCATTGCAGCTCTCAGCTTCATAAATTAATTGTGTTGAACTTGCCCAGAACCACAGTCTGTGCAGCAGGGTTTTCCCTGACTGTGTTTGGGAGCTCCCAGATCCCAGTGTTGTTGCACTGCACTGTATCTGGTAAGTGCTGTGTGATGCCTGCAAGGTGCTGCCCTGCAAAAGTAGTGCTAAAGCTAAATCGTTTCGCAGGCAATCAGAGAGTGGCTGCTGCTCAGGAAGGATGAATGTGCCAATATTCATTATGTTGAGCATACTCTGAGCTCCTCACATCCATGGGAGATGCCATCTGTGCTCATGAGAAAATGGAGACTGCGTTTGTAGCCAATCACTGCACGTGGCACACAAAGTGGGGGTGTTCTTCGCACACCATCTCCTTTGGATTCATCTTTTCTCCTGGAAAATATTACTTATTAATGTTTTGGATTGGTGGATTTTTGTTTTTACTCCTGAATCTAGAGCTAGCAGAAATGGAGGTACCATCATGACGGGATCCAGTAGGGTTTTTTCCCAAATAAATTAGAAAAAAATTCTGCAAATCCATTTTCCCTAATATTTTTTTTCTTGTATGGCCACAAGAGTGAGTTGCTCCTGATAGTATTTCTAATCGAAAAATATGTTTAAAGAAAGGCATGCATGAAATGGCAGTTGTCTTGCTTTCACATTCTTAAGTGAAAAGCAATCTAATTACATTTCAAATGGCAGCATTTTTTACACAAATGCTAAAAATCACACATTGAAAGAGAACCTTTCAAATTATTGGCCAGTGGAAATTACATATTTTGAGCATTTTTTTTCTAATCAGGCAGCAATTCATGTTTCCTTCCAGGCATCCTATTTCTTCCCCTTTACCGGTGCAATCACACAGCATTCCTGTCACAGCCTCTGCGGTCTGATGTGTGCATGAGAGAGGAAGCAGAATGATTTCTGTGCTTCAGGTGAAATGGCTGGGATGGCTGAAATAAATGATGATTACCAGGATTTCCATTGTGAAGGCAAATGATCGGAAAATACTACAGCAGCAAGAATCCTTCTATCTAGAGCAAGCACTGGAGCTGCAGACTTCAAAGGTCCTTATTCAACTGTTCTAATTGTGTGACGGCTGCCTTAATAATGTTTGTGTTCCTTAACGGTCTAGGTCTGGGAAAAGATAAAAGGTACCAAGGTACAACTTGTTAGCATGGCAAAAAAGCCTAATACAGTACCATGTTTCCTCACAACATGGTATTTCTCATGCCATGTTCACTGAAGAAACTGCTTTACAGTGGAAGACCAGCCAGCTGTGCTTTCTTGTGGAGTAAGGAAGAGCCAAACCTGTCTGTGAGAACACACGTGAAGACGTTCTGTCCATCCATAACTGCTGTTTGAATAAACATCTGATTTTGCAATGAAGCTTTCCAGAGTCTAAATTATTTTCAGCAATAATTAATAATTAATAATAATTAATTAATAATTATTAATTATTAGTTTAATAATTTATGCATTGTTTTTGTATTTCAAGAAAATGTTTCAAAGCAGTTTGGCTTTGTATATAGGACCCAGAAAGGGCTATACACATCCCAGTTCAAACATCTCTCCTGTCATTCTTAAGGGGCACAATAAAAAAAGAATGACATTAGTTTAATTTATTGCTCAGTGTTGCCCAGCTTTATTTTTTTAAAATTAATTTCTCAAAGCTCCTCTTAAAAAGAACTATTTTTATTTCAATTTTTAAATTTTGCCATTGGAGATAGGTAAGGTTAAGATCCCTCCCCTCCAAATTTTTCCCCATCTACTTGCAAGCAACTCTACCAAAATCATTGTTCCAATGACTTGTCTTTTGTGGCCAAAATTAACAAGCTAGTTCACACTATCAACTGTCTTTTAAGATGTTGTGGTTAGGCCTCCTAAGAAATAGGATATCCAGTCTCAGCTTGTGCAGTCTATCAGGAGGAATTCTGCAGATTCTCAGAAGCTTCTTGTAAATTGATTCTTTTATTGAGTCATTATTCCCTGAATATAACACATTCCCTGCAAAGGGTAAACAGCAGAATATACTAACACATCTCAGAAGATGGAGAGAATTTCCTAGCATATAATCTGTTTACTCACTCACCCCAGATAATTCCTAAACTTTAAAACTTTCATAAAATTCATGACTAGGAGTTTCTCTGATGATCTTTCTATGATTCACAGAGTTGGAGAGTATTGCATGTTCTAGAAATGTTTCTGTTGTTTTGCCGTCGTTGTACATCCTTTCATCATTTAGGTCCTGATGCTTGGAATTTAGAAGTTCCAGTAGCTTTTACAGTGAGAAGTTTACTGAAGACAATATTTCAAGATGGGATTTACTTGAACTCCTGGTAACCTGTTACATGAGAGTCTACTAAGTCAGAATGAGCTAACACAATACTTTACAAATTCATCTGAGAGAAAAACTCAAGCCCTTATTTTAAATTTCAGACATCATTAATCCTGTGGCTTTACATAGATATGATACGTAAAAGGAAAAAAAATTACCAATAAAATATTTTGGTAACAATGCTTTTTCATCATGTTTTACACTTCTGATTCTTAGCCTGCCCCACCTTTGCAGTGATGTAACTTAAGTAATACTTAATATAAACATTGTCTAGATTTATATTGAATTTTCTGACCAACACAACAAAACTTGAAAGAAATAAAAAGGGCAAGTCTTAAGAAAAACGAGAAGAAATCACTGTGGGCCAGGCTGGTTCTGCTTGCTGGACTCCTTTTCAGAGAAGATGGTAATAGCTGAAGGGAAGCTGACACAGTTGACAGTAATTTGCTTTTTCAACACAGTAGATCAACTGAGATGTACAGAAATGAAGCCAAAACCACTGAGAAGTCTGCACTGAGCCATTCTACCCATTCAGATTCTGTCTTCCTATTTTGTGAAAATCATCACAGAGAACGTGCTATTACAAACCAAGCCAAAATTAATGCTCATAAATATGTGATCAGAGAAAGGCAGAGTCCCCAGATAAAAGATTAATAATGGCTGAATGGCCTTAACATATTTTCTTTGATTCATGGGAGCATGGTTATAGCATAGGGAAATGCCACCGCTTTCAGATGAAACAAATGTCTTTGTATTGACTATCGAAAGCAACAGATGTTCTGCAAACCAGTACTTCCACAAAGGGACAGCCTTGGAACTATTTTGTAAACAACCTAGCTTAAATTTTAATACATGCACTTTGAGGATGGCTGTGTGACAGATGGGTCGGGCAAGCTCTGCAATGCAAAGGGCATCTAACTGAATTTGGAAAGCCTCAAGCAGCCTGGTTTGTTTTTTGGAAAATAAAATCTGAGAGCACTTCCTTATGCTTGTACATTTCTCTGCATGTGTGTCCTTTTTTGTATATATATGTATGAGAAAATGAGACCTCTTTCATAAAAATTTTTCAAAACTGTTATGGATCAGTAAGATTCATAGATATTTGTAATTTTCTGAAAATGTTTTTCCATGTTTGATTGTTTTCTTTTGTTAAGTGATGAGCTTATGAAGAGATACTTAATGAAAGAATGGTTGAAAAGCAGCTTCCAGTGATACTGTGAAGCTGTTAAATTATTGTCCTCAGGGTCTGTCCCTCAGGTGTAATTCCTGCAGCGTGCAGCTTACAAAGGTACAGCATGAAGTCCTCATCAACTGAGCATTCTCTGACACTTACTAATGAGAATGGCAAAAGAGAGGTGCTATTTCAGGGGAACTGCTGGGATGGACAGGTGTCCAGCACACATCAGAAACACATACACCTGTGGGATCTGATTCTTGCCAACTCTACCTGCTTATTGTCAGGGGAGCGTGGAGGCTGCCCACTCCCTGACGGACTGGCCCTTGTGGCAGCATCACTGGAGCAGTGATGGATGGGCCAAGACTGGCTTGAAATGGGACTCCTGAGCCCTTGAAAGGTGGAGGTGGTGATGGGAGCAGCTACTCCCATCCAAGGTGCTCTTGGTACCTTCAGGGCCCTGACACTTGGGATATCACTGCTCTTGGCTCTCACTGCAGCTTCTGCTGTGCTGCATGGAGACCTTCTATTATGAGGAATTTTTCTAGTTCTTGATACACAAGATGCTTTCCCAATATCTGTTAAATGGGTTCACCTGGAAAATAAAGACAAATCTGCACTTTTTTCGTTTTACACATCAGCTCTGATGGATCCAGGAGATATGGCAGCTTTATTTTATAAGAATATCTGGCTACCTATCATTCACAATTTTATGTCATTGTCTTATGTGAGAACTTCCACCTACCGTTAAGTTTCAAGAAGAAAAGTGCTAAACCCTTTTAAAATGTCCCTTTCCAAACAACACCGCAGTGAAGAGAAGAATAAATCTGCTCTGGATAAGGCAACTTTCTATGTTTTGGAGGAGTTTTTTTCAGATTTTCTTCCATTTTTTTCTTTTACAAGGGCAAATATTGCAGAAAGATTAAATCTTTGAAATTTTGTGTAGCTTACGCACCTCTCTCTTGCAAAAGAGAAAAAAATATTGAAGTTACATACTTTTAAAGTCAGTGAACTCTGATTTGCTTATTTCAGCAGTTATCACCATTGACAGACATTTCCAGGTGTCACCCTGCTCTTCTGGTGCACATACCACTTAAAGGTCAAGCTTTAACAGGGCTTTTGTGCACGCATTTTGAAGAGGAGAAATAGTCTATTAGTTGAGACAATACACAAGCATGCATGGCTATCTGGCCTTAAAGATGGAGTTAATGGTTGCTTTATTGAAAGGGGCATAAGCTATACTTTTAATTCCACTGAATATGTGGGCTTTAAGAATGTACTTAAGTGCCTTTCCTGTTGCTCTCAGAGCTGAAGCCTTTGAAAATTGATGCTGCTGATTAAGGTACCCGGGCAAAAAAAGGAAAAGCTTATTGATCTGTCACTTGTGAAGTTGGTAGATGAAAAATACCAGGCTGATTTGGGTAGATTGCAGTCAAAAGGAACTATTAAATCTCTCTTAATAAAAGTAATACGTATGAAAAATGGATTGCTGCCTGTTTTGAGTGATTGGAAAAAGAAAGTATGTTAAGGTGAACCTGGTTATGGTCTTATATAATGCTGACTGAATGTCAGTGAGGTGACGTACAGTCAAAAGAAAAAAAGGAAAAAAAAGCACTAGACTAGCCTCCAAATCTGCATTACAATGCATAATTTCCTCTTCCAGAGAAACATTGCTTGAGATATATTTGTGTGGACCAAGGAAGTTATTGCTCTGGTATTGCCCTTAGGTAGCACAAGCAGTAGTGTCATATTACCTCCAGGGACAGCTTGAACAATTGCTGTGCTAGTGCCTTTCTCCTTCAAAGATAGAAATTTGCATTGGATTCAGATAAGGTTGCATCCTGAATGCAAATATGATCATAATTAATACAAGGAAGGGACAGGCATAGAACTGTGCTATTATGGTTATACTGTAAAATCCATTATGTTTATAGGAAGCTCCTGACAGAAATAGCTTGCCTTCTTAAATTGCACTAATGAAAAAGAGGACAAAAAGTCATTGATAAACTGCCACCACCCCTATGTCCTTGCAATATATTAGCCCAAAATAGCACATTGACGATGTATAAATCTATGGAATTATGATGGAGAAACACGAAGGGTACAAAAGCATGAGTTTCCAAGGGCATTTCCATTATGCAACCCACTACAGTGAGTCAATAGACTTAATATGTCACTGTCTGATAATTAAAAGGGGAGGGTCACTAAGGACTTTTTACTTTATTGATTTATCAAGGTATCAATGGGAAATTAGCATATTAATAGTTCTGACACCCAGAATTGTTTGTCTTTCATTAGAGTTTCTCAATGGCCAGAGTAATGTTTCAGTTTCCTCTAACAGGTGCAGTGTTGAGTCTCTCAGCCACTGTTCAAGTCAGTGGCGAAATTCCCATGGATACTGGAGTGAGATTTCTTGGAGTAAGATTGAGGTTGATGCTGTTACCTCTCTTTTCTCCTGAGGACAATTTACCTTATCTCTGTGCCAGGAATCTTGGTACTTATCCAGAACATGCTGCTGGTCGCCTCCCTAAATCTTGCCCAGGGACTGCAAGGTGTGACAACCTGCCCATGTTCACTCCTGTACCACGATGCCTTGTAGCTCCTGTTGGCATCAACCTCACCTAGACTAAGGAGGCTTGCAGGGTCTGCCCTGTACCCACCGATCCATGTGAGCCCCAAGCTTTATTCTGTAGGATCAGCATGGATCCATGGCTCCTTCAGGCACAGAATTGCTCTCCGTGGCCCAGTCTGCCTTAGTAACTTCTGCACTGTTGCATGGTCCCGAGGTGCTGAAATTAGCATAAATGTGTTTGGTTTTGCTGTGGTCACAGCCAACCCCATGCAGTAAATGAAAAATTAACAGATTGTGGAGGCACTGCTATCAGCTGAATGGCAGGCTGTGGTGGCAGACTGACGTGGGGTTTTGGCAGGAGCTGCAGGAGAGAGATGTATGAGTAAGAAATTAATTGCTGGCCCTAGCAGATGCCATGTGCTTCATTAATAAGAGTTAATATTAGTAACACTAAATAAAGTGATATTAATCTATCAAATTGAGTTTTGAATAACTTTCTTCAGTTTTAAAATTAAATTAAATTTGTTTAAAATAAAATTCTACAGAAGATGGTGAGACTTTATGCAACTAATTTGAGGCATTCTGTAAGAACAAGAGCTCACAGCAGCAGGCTCAAGAGCCCATTTGATTTAATGCTTTCTAAGTATTATTTGCTTTCCCTCTGGCAGATATAATTAGTGTCTCCCTGACACCCTCAGAGTCTGATTTGCCTTAATTTAACATAAAATCATGAATCAATTATTTTTCATCTGTGTCACATATCTATAATTCTGATCAAGAAAAAACTGCATGGAATGAGGCTGCACTAGTAGGTAAATGCTGGGGCAGATTTTGCTTGCTATTTTTGTCTTTGTGTGTGTGTGGTTTTTTTTTTTTTTTTTTTTTTTTAAACAGAAGGCTCATATTGGCACATCTTGATGTTTTGGGCAGTATTCCAGTGGAATTTAACTGGACTAGTTGCATAACTCAAGTGGACACTCACTGGTCCAGTCAGATCCATGTGTGCATTCAACATGAAGAAAAAAGATTCACCATTTCAGTATGTGCCTGAGCTTACAGTTTCTGGGAATTGAAATAATAATCCATCCTATTCTGTTTTTTGCAGTGGCCTGTCTTCACAACTCTGCCTGTTCTGAGTAAGGGAACATCTCTGATGGCATACCATCAACTGCTTAAACATCATTTGCTCTCCCAGTCCTTTGGACTGGCCTTTTCAGTATTTTTCATTTATTGTTTTTTAAATCTCCTTTGTGTGCTACAAGACATTCCAGGTAATCTGGTGAAAAGACAGGTGAGTGTCTCTCAAGTGGAATAAAAGAACA
The DNA here is from genome assembly GCA_013397955.1 of Grantiella picta. NCBI lineage: Eukaryota > Metazoa > Chordata > Aves > Passeriformes > Meliphagidae > Grantiella > Grantiella picta. Next base: position 247,522 of record VZRM01005305.1, on the reverse strand, counting down.
TAGCTATTCCCTGACACACAATACAGACAGCTTTCTGAGTGTTTTATTAGTGATGTTCGCAAGCCAATGAAGAGCAATCAAGCCAGACTGGCAATCTAAAACTCAATAGAATAGGGATCCAAGACTGGGCTATGCAAAATGCCAACTGAAAAACAAAGGGCTAATGCTATTTACACGCACAAGAGCTGATTCAAGAAGGCCCTAAATTATCCCTTTTCAGAGACAGTGAAATTGTCTCTTTAGTACTATGGTGCCTAAAGTCTTTTTTTTTTTTTTTTTGAAGCCACAGCTAGAATTAAGTAGAATCTTTTCTCTGCTGTGGCTGCAGTTCATTTTCAATTCAGTATTTCATTCTACCATGTGACATCTTACCCAATCAAGTTTAATATTTTAATACATACTGTTAATACTAAAACTCACACCATTCCATTAAACATTTCAAGTTCAAGATGGGTTGATTATATTGTGTCAAAAGTCACTATTGTAGGAAGCTCTCCAGTAGACCCCCACTAGTCATGGAAAGCATTTGTGCATGGTGTTTCGAAACAAGGGGTTGTGTGTATGTCCCTGAATTAAATAGGCATCATAACCTGTGGATGTTTGCGGGTTGGCAGGAGGCCTGAAAGTGGAACAGTGACTTCAGGAAGTGGGTTTGGGGGGAAGTCTTGTGAATCTTGCCATTTGCTGGAGCAGATGGAGAGCCAAGGCATGACAGCAGAGAAGCTGTTTGAGGGAGGGAAGGCACCTGGAGAAAACACCACTGTCACTGCACAGCACTAAGGAAAGGCATGACCAACCAGCTCTTGTAGGTCACAGGTTACTAAATGCTCACTTCCTTGATTCTAAAGAGACTTGATACATCGGGCTTCTTTCAGCAAATCAAAGGGGAACCTGGCAAAGTGAAACAGGGAGAGAGGTTGGATCTGTTGATTTTGTAGAGACCAGAGGAACTGAGGAGTAGTTTTGCAAAGAAGCATTGTAGGAGCTCAGCAGGACTAAGCGTTGGGGCCTGCAGGGCATGCTCTCTGCTGCAGCTCTGCACAGATGCTCTCCCTGTCACTCAGGCTGGAAAAGCCAGACAGCAGGCCTGGCATATGTACAAACGCCTGTGCTCAGTTTATTTAAATATATACTTAGAGGGTTTTGTGTCCTGAAGGCTGCAAACTTGCTCTGTGCTACCACCGTGTTTTGGGGTGGAAGGAAAAATGGATCTTGTCAAGATCCCAGCATTGTCACAGTCTGGCTCTGCCCTGGGGAGCCCTGCAGATGGCCCTTGTCATCTGTGAGGGGACAAACCAGCTTCCCAGCACACCTGACACTGGCTCTGCCTGTTTGCCTGGATGCTGAGTCCTGGATGGGGGGCAGGATCACTTTGCTTCTGCTGCTGGGAGATGCTGCAACTCATTTAAGCCACCAGACTGTGTGTACAGCTGGCTGTAAGCAGGATTTATTTCCTTTTTAGCTCTCCAGTTGGCCGAAAATAGAGGGGTCTTTATGCTCTGCACTCCTCTGCATACAGGTATGCTTGAAAATGTTTTCATACATTCAGTGGACAGAAAGCACAAGATATCAGTCATTCTTGCTGGACTACATTTAAAATATTGAGTGAAAGGAAAATATGTGTTAATGGCACAGTGTGTGGGGAAAAAAAAGTAGGCTGTGATGACTAAAATACTACATTCTCAAGGAAAGTAACTGCCCTATGAAATGCTTCATAATCCAGAGGAACTTCACAGATCTCAGTTTATCCCTCATCTCTCAAAATATTGTACATGTTAATCATCTACTTAAGATATGTGTGATTCAAATTGTGCTTGAACTTGTTCTTCACCTTGTCAGCTGCAATATGGACAGATTCCAGAGAAATAAATATATTCCAGAGTGGGTATTCCACAAATAATGCAAACTCTCATGGGCTGAAATTTGATATAGGACATAATTGCCACTAAAAATTCTGTTTATAAGATTAAGCACAGAGAAAGCACATTCTCTCTCTCTCTCTCTCTTTCTCTCTCTCTATGTATATATGTATGTATTTGGTCAGAGACGGTTTGCTGAATGACTGAGTCTCCTCTGATGGATTTCATAAAGAAATGTAATTTTATATATGAAATTATGTATTACACAACTGTTCCAAAGTGGCAGGCTGGTTCTTCCTTTGTTCTTTTTTTTCTTTTGAATAAATCTGATTTTAATAATCTCACTTGTGATTAAAATTTCAAAAGAGGACTTTATATAGTCCTTAAAAAATGCTCCTCAATCAAGATTTGCAGAGCAAGACATTGCCTGTGTTCTGTTGCCAACACAAGAAACTTCCACATGGTCAGAAATCAGGTAGCATTATTGAGAATGTTCTAGCATCCACATGCTTTAATGGGCATTTACCAGATCTTAATGCCAATTATTATGAACTGAGTACTATTAAGAAAATATTATTATTATAAAATATACACATACAGATATATAAAGCACTGTGTAAAAAAAATATTGCCAAAATCAGAACTTTTTTCCTAGTTGCAACAGTGCGTTATGGCTGCTTTTCATTGCTAGTGACAAAATGGCAAGGAGGAGTATGAATCACATTAGGAGATGGAGAAATAGAGGCACTGTGAAGCTGAGATTCTTTCCAGGCCCCTCATACACTGATGGAAGATCTGAGGACAGTACCTGTTTAAAAGCTTACATAAAACAGCTGGGGCCAAAACATGCCCTGTGTTACCCCAAGCCCCAGATCAGCAGGACTTTATCTAATTCTGTAGAATCTGGATTCTGGGAGTATAACTAAGTGCCTATTCCCATGTGATAATAAAAATATTACATTAATATTGGGTTGTCAATGGTGTGCAAAAGGTTTACCAACCTTATGAAAGAGAAAAAATGTCATCTTTCATTTGTGCAAATTGTTTTTAATTAATCTGATTAATTTGCATATCCTGTTGTTTCTGGCAATAATGAATACTGAATTGTGCCAATCTATATTATGAACCTGATAGAGAGAGCTTTGGCAGCTTTTCATTCAATGATTCAAAGCAACATGCCAAACACCAATACCTGTTCCTTCTGAGAGGCTGTAGTGCAATCTAGAAAGATAAATTGGAATTTAACTGGGCTGGATAAATGAGCCCATTACCAAGGGTTTAGTTCACTGTCATTTTGAGATGACAGTTAGATAAAAGATCTGTACTTTACTTGGTATTACAAATAAGTCATCATTCCAGAATTTTTCAGACATCCTTTTGGAATTAATAATTTACTTATTCCCATTATCTTGGTATGTCTGGGCAACATTCTGCTGGTTGCACTATCAGCAGAAACAAAAAAACGTAAGATGCCTGTAGGAGTCCATTGCAAGGTCACAGATAGCCACAATTTCATGCTTACAGTTTCTGTGCTTGCATCACTTACCTTCTTCAGTTCCTTTCTTTGTCTGCCTGGAAGGGTTATTTGGGTAAGATTCACAGGTTACAGTTGACGAATCAGATAAGGATGGCTTTGAAAAGTGGGTGCTACTGTGCCATCATCATCATAGGTAGCACAGATACTTGGAAAATTCTTCTTATTCCCCTAATTTTCAACATGTCAGCAACTGCTAAGCAGTTTGCCTGTGACCCGTCATGAAGGGTCCATGTTTCATAGGAACCCCCTATGACAGGTTTATGTGTTATCAGGCATTAAAAGAAATGTCTGAATTTCTCCTCTGGAGGGAGCCTAAGTCCTGAGTCACGGGTATGTTTGATTTTTTCCTGTAGTGAAATAGTGACCAATCTCTTCAATGAATTATCCAATTCCCAGGATAGTTTCTGGAATAAAAAAGAAAAAACCTACTCTTAAGCTGACTTGAAGCAGTGTTGGTTGACAAATATATATCAGTTATTCACCATCCAAGGCAGCTATCAATATACTCATCTCTCCATACCATGGACGAACACAGACCCAAAGCCATGACCAAAGCTCATGGGTGAGTTAATACATCTGAGACGTCCAGAAAATTGCATTGCAGATCAGGAAAACCTGTGCCAGTAGAGGAAGTTCTTCATATGGATGCCATTACCAACAAATGCAGACATATAACATTCAGGTTTCCTTCAAGCAATCACTGTAAAATCTGAGTACTTATCATTATAAAGAAACCCTTGGAATTTGCATAGCTGTATACAAGTCTTTTGGAAATCCTGCATGGTCATTTTAATAATTGCTATTGAAAATTTTCCAAAGGATAATTAAAATTTTACCTACTCAATCCTCATTTATCTTATTCATTAGCTTTTTCAATGTTTTCCAGAATGTTTTTTACAACCTTTCACCCTGAGCTATGTTTCTGGACCCCAACAGGTAGGCCAGGTCGACATCTAAGTTTGCAGGTGATGTGACTGATCCTTTGATCCCATGCATTATTCCACAGCTCTAACAGAGAGCAGACTTAAAATTCCCCTCCAGTGTGCTCTCCTGACTCACTACAAACAAATCAATCACCTGGTTGCCTTTTCCCTGAAATTACAGACACCCCTGAAAGAAAAGGAATCGCATACATTAGATCTTTTTTGGAGCTTGGCTTTATTACCCTGACAAGAACACACCATTTCTGGCTGTCACTTCTTGCACATTCAGCTGTAGATGGGTTTCCTAAAGGTCAGGTTATCTCATCTGAAAGAATATCAGTATGGATTGAAAAGCGTATAAGAGCGGAGCTGGCGTAGCTCTCCAGTGAGACAGCAAGGCTGACTGAAGCAGAATTCAGAGGTCATTTTCTTATGGTATCAAAAATATGCCAAATCAGAAACCTGCAAAGGAGTGACATGGTGTAAGTCATTAATCTTTACGGAAGTTAGGAACTGGAATTAGGCACTGGATCATGTGCCAGGTTCAGAAGGGCAATACAATAATTAGTGTTCAGCAGGAGCCATGAATAGTCCCTTCTCTCATCTTTCTTTGTGCATAACTATAACAGGACAGATGCTCAAGGGTACCTGCAAAAAAAACCCCCTTCTGCAGCAGCCATGCTTCTTCAGTGCTCTGTATTCACCAAGACTCTGTCTTTCTTTGCTTTTTGCAGAACTGTGAGGAAACAGGGAAATCAATCCAAATCCTTACACAAGAACATATGGAGTTTGCATACACATATTCAACTATGGTTAGCCAAAAGGAAGGTTTTATTCTCATGTCTTCAGCAAGTGCTGCCTGCAGGGCAGCATCCTAGTGGCACTAGAAAGAGCAGCAGGTCATTCTTAAAAGTTGCTTGATACCTAAATTTGGTCTCACTGACTGCACGCATGAAAGGTAAATAAAATCTCTGTACACCACTGCTACTTTTGTGATCTGAAAGATGTCCTTGAGAGATTGAGTTGTGATGGAAGAATCACTTAAGAGACAGAGACAATCCCAGTTCAGCTCTATTCTATGCCCAAGCTCTAGATGAGGTTTGTCTGCTTGATACAGTTGCTCAACACCACAAATAATTCTGATCATGCAACTCCTGTCAGTGGAAACTGGCAGCTGCTGAGAGGGGTCTTTGTGAAGTGGAAGTAGAAAAGCCATGCTGAAGAAAGAAGGCGGGTAAAGAAGCATTTTGTGCCAGCATTTGGTAACCCCTACTGCTTTTTGTTGTTGTTCTGACAATTTAAGAAAGCATTCAGTATAAAACACAAATATATAATTTCTATATAAAATGTTGTATAACATATAATTTTCACCCCTAACATATTTTTTCTTGCTCTTTTTATTCCATGCAGTGATTGAAAAATTGCAAACCAAATAGGAAATGCTTGCTTACTTAATTTTTTTTCAGAAGTTCAGCAGTGATTTAGTGGTGGATTAGAATACAAAAAAAAAAAAGGAAGATGATGTCTCTTGAGCCACGGATAACAAGTTGTCACTGTATGTGGTTCAACAGCAGTTGTGCTAGAAAGCAAAACCCAACAACAACCCTGTGTTATCAACACAGGAAAGGCTGCTTGAAAAGGGCAATACTGTGATATTCGAAATAACACTTCAGAACACTGGGGTTTAAGAAAAGAGCAAAACAGAAGTAATTTAATCATTACCGTGTTACTATAAGAAAGATGTAAGGAGGTTGGATCATACAAAACACAAACTCTCATTTTATCAGAGGTTATGTGGAAACCTTATCCAGAGGAAAAACTTTCTGAGTAGCAGCTGGTGTCTAGACTGCCTCTCCCCTCCCAGATTTGCCTGTTGAAATGCTGTAACCTTATTGATATAATTGCTCCTAAGCCTGATTTAATTCAGAGAAATGAAAAGGGAATGTTGGCAAGTTTAGCACTGTACAGATGAATGTGGCCCAGGCCTGAAGCTAAGCATGCATTAGCATACTTTTTTCCTGAACTAAGGCTGATAAATCCACCAAAAATGGTTAATTTGCAACATTTGGATATTTTTACTGCATTGATAAACATAAAATAGAGTTTATAACTTAAATGCCTGATGGCTACCAGGCCTGATGATGTTTTGCAACTTTCTATTTGCAAATGAGAAGAGAATATGGTTCTGTTTGTGCAGCATTTGTGGAATAGCTGGTTTCAGACAGATCTAACGTGAAGCTGCCTATTTGTCCACAGACAAGAACTTTGCTATTTGTTATTCATCATTCTTTAGCTTAAAATATGGGAATAAGAACAATACCTTATGAATTCAGTTATCTGTCAGATGCAGGGAGCAGTCAATCGATCATGTTAAAACACTCATTAAAAAGGATTGAGTTGTTAACTCTGTGAAAATCCAATTTGAATAAGCAAATCTTTAACACAGATTTGAAGGGATATGCCTTGTTTTCATGTTTTATATAGTTCTGAAAGGCATTTCTACTCTGTGAATGTAAAGCTTCTATTTTACCCTCCTCAGAATAAACATTGCTGCACAAGTGTGAAGATAACCAAGTCACCTGCAGGATGGCAGGAAAAATTGTTGCTATCCTTTAGGGTGATCCAGCAGGGTATTTGCTCTATGGTATTGGCTATCCAAATGGCTAAGGGCTGCCTGGAGGGTTCTGAGTGCTTCAGTGCTTATTAAGGCATATGGGTCTCAGTCTCCATGATCTTAATGCTGATAGATTTGAATGCATCTTTAAAGTGAGGGGAGCTTCTCTCTCTAAATCATTTTTAAAGAAAACTTGGACCCTATGAGAATGTGGATTTAGCACCCTTTAGAGTCCCTGCTATTTTCTTTTCCTGATTGTCACTTTAGCCTGAAAACAAGTTTATGCAGTTCCATATAGAGATCATATTACAGAATTAGAAATCTGTAAAGAAAATTGCAGAAGGGCCAGGAGCTTCAGAGATCAGTAGAATCACAGCAGTGCTCCTGTATAACTCAGGGCGTGGTGCAGCAGGGGGTGCTGTCACATGCAATCCAATTTCTTTGGAAAGATGATGGAAGACAGGCTTTATCACACGCAAGCCACTTGACTTCTCAAATGCAAATATGGATCTCCATAATTTATAGCTTAGGTTTCTTTTGAAGTTTATTTTTTATTCTCTCTCTTTCTGTGCAATTGAGCAGATATGCTGTCTGAGGAATTGCAAGAGTGGAGCTTTTGTTTGGAAGAGGGATCTAAATTATGCTGTGAGGCCTCCAGTAACTCCAAACAGTGATCATTTCAACAATTTCCATTTCCAATCATCACATGGAGAACTGTATCTCATATATGGCTTATTTCACACATTCAGAAACCTTGCATAGGGGTTGTCTGTTTTCCCTCACAGCAAGGATGGGCAAATCTGTTCAGACAAAACTAAGATCTGGAAGAAGCATTTATTGAAAAACCTGTCAGCTCTGCATGTAGCCAGCTGGAAAGTAGAGTTTCATCCAGTCCTTCTGCTAGAATTGCTCGGGGTCACCTCATAAATCACAGGGAGGACAAGAGGTGTGTGCCTTGGATGGATCCAACACGTTTTAGCCATAGGCTGGGACTAGAAATCTGAAGGAAATAGCACAAAGTGCTCTCAGAAAAAATTATAATTCTCTCAGAAAATAAAGTCATTAGAAGCATCACAAAAAATCTGTTCTTGTGACTTTTTCCATGAGAAAAACAAAACCTTTTGAAAGCATGTATAATAGAGGGATTATATTGTAAATGAGTGGGAGGAATTTGTCTTCTAACAAACTGAGAATTGCTTCCTTGGCTTTCTTAGTAGCCTAGAACAAATTAGCTTGGTCTTCATTTTCTTTCAGTAGAGCCATTCCTCTCCTACAGCCAAAATATCTATCTTCCTGGCTGTAAGTATGAGGAGGTTTAATGTGTATCTCCTCACTGATAAATAAATCCACCTTCTCTGTAGGATTATATGCCCTCCTGATATGAGTCTTTTGTTTAAAAAGGAAAATGCTATTCATGGAACATACAACTCTCAGAAATAGCACTGTGGAGTAAAAGCTGACCTTGAAAACAGCAAGGACATTTGCAGCTTCCAGTAATGAGAAAATACATGACAGATAAAGGGAGCTCCTGGAAAAATGGCAGGATGGTGGAGGATGGTTCATATGCTGTGCTGTGGAGCAGTTGTTGAGGTCAGCAACTCAGTTGAGTTCTAGGGAGGAGGGAAGTGTGGAAGAATTCAAAAGCCTGTTGACACACATTGTGCCTGAAGAGAAGCCATTTTCTATTTGCCTGTGGCTGGCGTCCAGCTGAAAAAAAAACTGCTGATAAAAGGAAGCATTAAGTTACCTTCCTAGACCATCCACTTGCTAGTGCAGCATTGTTCTCAAAAAACAGACCAGTTTCTGCTTTTTGCCATGACATGGCTTGGATGATTTGGCTTTTCAAGGAATTACCTGCAGAAAAAACTTCAACCTTCTGACACTGCCAAATTTACACTGACTATTGTATAACTATTTAGACTGCTATACTGCTGAAGATCATCTGATTCCCCTCTGCCCTTCACCCAGTGGAATCATCTGATTCCCCTCTGCCCTTCACCCAGTGTACTGCTCTTTTGGCTGCTGATCGCCTGTGGTATCCACAGGCACAGACACAGCGACCCCAGATTTTGACCCCAGGTTTTGCAGTTTTGCAGCTGAGGCAGGCAGCACACAAGACCCCTGGCTAACCCTTGCCTACAGCACACAGGTCAGTCCAATAGCAGGAAGATACCAAGCCTTCCCTCACCTGCTTCCCTTATTCCTCTTGAGGGCCACCATCAATACAGACCTGATGCACTGTGATCTGAGCAGCAGGAAAGATACTTGCCTTCTACTTTTTTCCCCTCTCAGGCACATTTTTTACCTTAGTATTTCAGCTCCATCATATTCTCTCTTATTTCTGATCTCAGCTGCAGCCATGGAGAGGCAGGGGTACCCATTTCATTGATGTTGCAGGAGCAGAGCTTCAGGATGCCAGGGAGGGCAGTCAGGGTGCTTCAGTGTGTCCAAGAAATCCTTGAAGGATTAAGCCTTGTGGTATCCCTGTGCATGGTGGGGGGTTTAAAACGAGATGATCCTTAAGGTCCCTTCCAACCTAAACCATTCTATGTTTCTATGATTCTAGGACTCTTTCTGTGATTCCATGATTCTATGATTCTATGATTCTATGATTTGAGTGACAGACAGGGCCTCTGTCGAGGGCTCTGGGCCCCTGTTCTCCACTGCCTTTGTGTCCCAGACCTCAAAGAACCAGGTGAATAAAACCCAACATATATCCCACGGAGCTGAGAGTGCTTATACTTCTTTGGGATACATAGTGATTTGCAATGCAGTGGAGACACATGAGTTCATATCTTTCTGAAAAGCTCAAGTTGGCTGTGATTGTGTGTCTCTTTTCAACTTACTATATTTTGGGGAGGGGGGGCTGATGACTTTCCATGTCCCTGACAGGCAGACCCCCAATGGGATCTGAGCTGATCCAGGAGGAGCAGGCACAAGCTCAGCTGTCATTTGACTCCACATCCTATTACCACTTCCAGCATTATCTGCTATCTGCCTTCTCCTCTGCATCGTGTACTAAAGAAGATAACTTGGCACTGCTGGAATAAATACAGCACGCAACTCTCCTGTCAGGGTGCTTACTTCATTAGTCAACGAAAAAAATGATTCTCATAGTTTTTCTCCTTGTAATTTTCCTGAAAGGCACTTTTTTATTCCTGCTGGAGGCCCTGCATGTGTAGTCAGCCATAGCATATATTGTCTAAAGAACTATTTGAGCTCTCTGCAAGTAACCCTTTCAGCAGCATTGCTTATTTTGGAGGAAGAAATGAATGATACCAGGACTGAGAACTGAATTTTCAGACATTTTAAAAATACCTTTTGCAGTTCTTGTATTGGGTAATTTTGCAGTGGGCTAGTCAGTGCTGGGTTAACAGCTGAACTTGATGATCTTAAAAATACTTTACAAAATAAACAATTTTATGATTCTGTGCATGGTACATTGCCCTTCCACACAAGATTTGACTCAGAGGAGAATCATTTGGTTTTGGACTGAGTCAGCCAAAAGTGAATTTTGGAAGAAGCAGTGAGGTTTTGCAGTCAGGCAACAACTTCAGTTATTGGTAAATGTGTCTTTTTCTTGTCAGAACACATCTGGGCAAGCTGCTGAAAGGCTGATTCTTACCTGCAATTTCTAACATCTCTGCCATTTGGTCATGGCATGTCAGGATCACATGGCCACTACGGGCTGCAATGGCTGTGCACACTTGGACCCCATCCCTCCCATTTCTACCCTCAGGGGACTGGGGACCATAGATATAATGCCCTTCTTTAACCTGGAGGCTGGCTTTGCTGCTGAATGCTGCTGTGGGTGCACACCCCAAGGAAAACCTTCCCAAGTGTTGTTTATTGCAAATATTTCAAATTTTAGCAGGGACACCACATCTCAGTCATGTGATCTCCTTTTTGTTTCTTTCTTTAGAAGAAGTAAGCCTGAAATATTTCTTTTGGTCTTTTATATTATTTGTATTCCAGTTTGCTTTCCCACCAGAAATATAGACAGAGTCTACTCTCTTTTCCCCAGAGGACTCTATGGATAACCGAAAAACTCACAAGTTTTATCATCAGGAGAATAAAAGCAGTGCAAAGTGCAAAGTGAGAAAGAGCATATGGATTTTCAGCCAGGTTCCTTAGGACTCTTACCCTTGTCTGTTTTTTGACTCTTAATTAATTCGAGCACCTGCTAAACAGTCAGGTATTGAGAAAACTCCACAGACAAGTTTCTCAGTCCCCTAGCAAGGAAATAAAAAATTGAAGAAGGCAGCAGATTATATCTCAGAAATAAGAAATGAACAGTAAGCAGAAATTTTTAGGGAAAAAAAAAATCAAGTTTTGCACTTCTTTATGCAAAAGCAAGCTGAAAGAAAGCACGTGTCTTCATGTGTCTATCCAAGACTGAATGACATGAAGTAGGACATTGAAGGCCAGGAAGCTTGTTAAACAAACTTTAATATGGAATGGATCTTGATTTTAATAAAATGATTAGCATTGCTGATCAGCTGATTTTCTTCCTCTACAAAAGATACTGTAGTGTATTCCAAGTGGCAATACCAATATTTAATCAGAATTTCCAAACCTCATAGAAAAATATTTAATAAGAAATAAGTTGCTGCAAAACTGAGTAGCATGATTTCTCTTGCCAGATGTGGTTAAAGTGTAATTTGTGATCAGTGGCCTGCATATCATGCTTAAAGAGCTGCACTCTCTTTCAAATAGTAAGTATTGGGGTCACCTTTCTTTCTCCTGTGCTGAAAGGGGCTGTCTCTGTTTGGATGGCTGATTCCTGAGCCAAAACCAGGGAATTTTCTTGATGCTAATGGAAGAGAGCAGAAGATAGCATGTGAATCCAATTTTGAGGATAATGAGTCTGCTTTCCACTTTCCAGAGCTGGCAGGCTGTTTTCAGATAGAGCTGTAACAGCACATTTTTCTCATCCTGTGCCCTTTCCAGAGGTCGTTTGACCTGGTATACACTTGTCAAATGGTGCAGATTGCCAGAGAGCTGAGACATATCCAGGGTGTTGGGAAAGGTATGAGGTGGATTTTTCTCTCGCAGTAGATAATGTTACCAGAAGGATGTTTTGGGACTCCAGAGAGAAAAGCACACGACCTTAAGAAGGGTCAGAGCAGAAGGCTGGATCTGAAATGGCGATGACTGCTGGTGATATCTGGCAACCAGCAGGAGGAAGGCACAGAAATACTTTGAAGCTCAAATACTTAATCCATTTCTCCCTCTCCATGAAGTTTTTATATGAGGAATTTAGAGGTCATTCTCTGGCAAAACTAAGACTCAGGGGCATCCTCTATATAGATGGATGCAACCCGCATGCCAACAGTCTTTGCTTCTCTCAGTGGTCCCTTTGGTCGAGTTTAAAAGTCAGAATAAATGATCTGAGGGTGGAGATACAGCTGCTAGGACCTATAATTTGGTCTCACATGAACACATAGCTTCTGGAGTAAACTGCTGCTAAGTTACAGACGGGGTAGAAGAGAAAAAAAACCCAAAAAACAACTAAAGAGTAAATATAGCTCGAGTATTATTCCTGTCCCACAGCCAGTTTCAGGGAGTGTTTATCATGTGCATTTTTGAGTTAAATTCTGCATCCATATTTAGTTTGTTGCCAGTTCATATTTTGTCACAACATAGTCCCCCATATGGAAATCATCTCCTATTTTTATGCAATTTATAGTATCTCTTTGAGATTAGTCTAGCAAACTGCCAGGTTTGCATGGATGAAACTACTGTACTAGAATAACTTATGAGAAAAGCTAGAAATTCACCTAACAAGCTCCTGACACACAATTGGCTCTGTGAATTACTTACCCTAAATATCCCTGCATGTGCTTGTGCTAAAGTCTTAGCTGTACCTTTTATTCAGTTATAACTGAGGTGCTACAGTGTTTATCAGGGCCTGCTGATGAAAGAAAAACTTGGGGCTTCAAAACATTTTTAACAGAGATGGTTAAAAAATAATCTTTTGAAAGCCCTGCGTTAGGCAGGCAACTCCTCTTGAAATTCAGGAAGAACAGACATCTCCCTCCTGGAGTTCAAATTTAGATACAAAACCTGACATAACACCTAAAATGAAGTACCAAACTAAGCATAGTTTTATGAAGAGAGCGCTTGCTAACCAGGATATATCCTTGTGATCAGCACTGCTGAAGATCGGATGCACAAACCTTGGAGCAGTTCTGTGCTCTTGTATCACAGGGAGAGGTGCTTGTCCTCACGGGAAATGTGATCTCTCATTTAGGAGGAGTTTCTAAACTTGCTAGGATTGGACTGAAGGATGAAGGAGACATCTTGTGTCTCTCCTCTTCGTGGTGTAATGAATAGTGCTCTGGAAAATTTTTCTGAGGTCAGCTCTGAGATAAACATGCTGGTGTAAATGGACATCCCAGGGAGAGCTATAGGTGTCTGTGCTTTTATGCAGGATGAGAAATATGAGGAGCTGAGGACCACCTTGGGATTTGAGGTACTTGTAATTGTTGCCGAGCTCAATCTGTGGTAGAGCCAGGAATGATAGCAGCAAAGCAGCTGGTATGAATTCTAAAGAATTTCAGTAAAAAAAAAAAGGGAAATGGAACATTTTAGAAAAAGCTGCTGAAATTGTGCTCTAAAGGCAGTATAAACTTTCCTTCTTTGCCTAACAATTATTAATACTAAAACTGAGATCACATTGCAGTCATTCTTCTGAATCTCCCATCCAGCTCCTTGTTTAATATCTTAGGCAGGTTTTCTGTCAGTGTTTTCTCAAGAGAGCAGCTCTGTTTCATGAAACAATTAAATTTAAATTTGTTTGGTGGCCTGAAAGTCCTCAACTGCATTTCAGTCTTATAAACACAGTGGGAAGAAAATGATTCCTGAGAAATGAGAATAGCGTCAAGTTGGGGATAAATATCTTAAATTGTTATCTCAGCCACAAATCCCATTTCAGGAGCAGAGATCAGCCAGAAGAGGTCATGATCCAGCCTGACAAGGGATGAAATTTTCAGCACAAGCATGTTAAGAACAGCCACTGAAAGAAAAAAGGTGCTGGGCTGAAGTGACAAAATCAGACAACAACTGATTTGTTAAAGCAATCCATAAAAGGTAGAGTTCCCTCTTACGGAGAAGAGTTACCGAGATACAAAGTCTTGCGCTCAGTTACTCACACTATGGTAAAATGGGCAGCAGCCAGTTATAAAATCAATAGCCTGTAAGAATTAAACAAAAAAATTTCTAACAGAAGTAAATAAAAACCTTTCATTATATCTGATATGAACTCTATGGACTGCTTATGGGTTTGAATGCTGTTAACATTACAACTGTTTCAAGATGAGGATCACTTCTGGACACAGTGTCCCAATTACTATCTCAGTAAGATCAATGCAGAAAAAAAGTTGTGTGCTTTGAGCTATGTGTGATCACAGTGTAAGCCAAGCCTTAAGGAAACTGTGCTAACATATCTTAACAAGTGGTTAACAAGGTACTTAAATGTGTTTGAAATGTGGTTATGAGTGGCCAGCTCTACAGGAATATTTATTCTGAGTGCCCAGTTACCGAGATAGTCAAACCATCTCTGGTCAAACCCAGAGAAGACCAGCTTGGCTTGGAAGTCTTTTTCTGACTCAGGAAGGTGCTCAAGCAATGTTACACATTTTTCCTTGTACTGGCTCCATTGACATGAAACTTCTCGGTTCTTCATCACCTTCAGGGTTTTATACTTCTTCTCAGCATTGCAACACCAGCCAGCTAAATTTGGAGTTGAACTATTTTTGAACATCAGTTTTTAGAAGATATTTCATCAATGTCTAGCTAGTTTTTGTTTTATCTTTTGCTTTTGAATGGAAAGTTTAAGAGCATATACCAATGAGGTGACACTGTATAGATCTCTGGCATCCTTTACACTGTGTCCTATCCCTGGCTTTCCCTTGCTAGTAATGCCTTGTTTCCATCTCTGATAAATTCCCTACCAAGCTTTCTCCTTGCCCTGATTCAAAGGAGCATCACATTTTCTGTTCTACGTGGCTGGAATGACTTCATTGACAACTGTTTTTCCTCATATAGGCTCAGTGGTCTAATTTGCCTGTTCAATGGAAAGGACAACCAAGTGCAAACAGAAAGAAAAATTTTTGTCTTTGTTTTTGATGTATTTTGGCCCATGCAAAGGACAGAAGAGTGAAGTAGGCTTGCTCTCACTGCAGCTCCACTGATACACTTCTGATGATCATCAGCAGTGTACGTAGAGAGATGATGCCCCAGCAACTGCAGCTGTGAAGATGTCTTGCCAATACAGTCCCTACATAGATGGGAAACACAATGAGAGAGGCAAGATCTGACAGGAAATCCTTTGGTGAATTTGTGAGGGGTTTTTGTTTGCTTGGTTTACTATGTTTTGTTTGTTTGTTTATTAACTGGTAAAACTTTATTTTTTTTGAATGTAAATGTTCCTATCAAAAACTCAGTTAGGATATGATGGACAGGTGTAGGACAGCAGTGATAATTGTTTGGAAGGAGAAAATACAAAGTGTAATCTTGGCTAATGAAAACAAGAGGTTTGGGGCAGGGAGCAGAAGCCTAGTGAGGGTGAAGAGCCATCAAAGATTTCCCAGATGGATCAATCAGGGACAGGCTGCATGTGTTCCTCCTTCTGTGCCTGCTTCCTCAAACAGGAGGCAGAGCACCCCCTTCCAGACACCCCTTGGTGCCTTTGGATGTGTCCTGTGTGTCACCTCTGAAGGGCAGTAGTACCCACAGATGGAGAGAGACATCCTTCTGTGCTTTCCTGGGAATGCTTGAGCAGATTGTGTTCTTCAGGGTGATTAGTTTTCATCCCAAATCACAAACAGCTTTATGAGGTTACTCAAACAGTGGTTTATCCAGAGGAAATCTTGTGTAGCTTGTGACATGACAGCATTGTGGTGACTTAAATGGATTTTGAATGCTCACATATGGTGATACTGAGTCTGGATTTTGTTGTCCAATGCAGTTTCATGTATGTAGGCAGAGTGTTGAAAATGTTTATTCATCACCACACATGAAAACAAGAATCTTCTAGCTCCTCCCTTCCAATTCATTACATTTATTTAAGCATAGTGAGAAACATCATGAGGAGAAGATTTTTTTCATTTATTTAGCTCTATTTAAAAGTAGATTTATGAGCATGTTGGTGGGCTAAGCCTGGCTGGCAGCTAAGCCCCCACCTTGTTCACTCCTCCATCAGAGGGGGGAGAGAATCTGAAGGGCAAAAGTGCAAACAGTTGTGGTTCAAGATCAAGACAGCTTAATAAGTGAAGGAAAATTGCATGCACAAGCAAAGGGATTTGTTCTCTGCTTCCCATTGGCAAGCAGATGCTTATCCATTCCTGGAAAACAGGGCCTCAGCATGTGTAATGGTTACTTGGGAAGGCAGGTAACATAACTTGAAACAACTATGACTTCCTCCTCCTTTCCCCAAAATTTATTGCTAAGCCCAGTGTCATGGTGTTGGATATCCCTTCAGCCAGTTTGGGTCAGCTGTCCTGGCTGTGTCCTGTCCCTGTCAGGGTTCTGGGCACCTGAAGAGCAATTGTTCTTATTATTGAAGACTAAGGCAAAGAAGACATGAAGCCTTTTCCTCATCCTTTGTCACCATGGTTTTCCCCCTGCTTCTGATAAAGGATGGAGATTCTCCTTAGCCCCTCTTTTATTGCTTAAGTGCTTATAGAAACATATTTAATTGTTTTGTATGGCAGTAGCCAGAATAAGTTCTAGATGGGCTTTGTCCCTTCTCATTTTCTCACTGAAAACCTCACAACATCCTTGTAATCCTCCAGTGTTGCCTGCACCTTTTTCTAAAACTGCCTTTTTTTTCCTGAATTCCAGCTTCATGTGAGGCTTGTCCTCCATCTGTTCGAGTGATTCCTGCTATAGTGCTTCCTATTAACATACAACTCAATTCGTGGGTTGTGATAATTTAAAGGTATGTGGAAGAGTAAGTTTTCTAGATATTTCACAGGGTAAAAATGTCTTGGCCCTGGGGGTACAACCAGATGACCATTCCTGGTCACTCAGCCAGATTCCCCTACCTTGCCCAAGGCTCAGAACCTATTTCAACCCCTCAGGATCCTCCCACCATGCTCACAGGAAGTCTTCCTTCCCCCACTTTCTTTTAGTTTTTTTTCTTTTCTGTTTTCTGTATCCAAACTGAGTTTCTTGCCCAAGCACAGATCTTAGACCTGAGTCTTTCTAAACAATCACAATCAGAACTATTTCACAGTGAAATTATGATGTGTTTGCACTCATTAATACATTGACTAAAAGGCCAAGTTTCAAGAAAAGGAAAAGATGAACAGAACAAAAAAGAGTCAAGAATAGTTTGTAGGCAGAAATATGGAATGTAATTTAGGTGTAATTGTGAAAGTGGCTGTTCAATGGAATGTGGGGTGTGGATATTAATAAAGGATGACCCCTAAGAAATAACTAACAAAAAATTGCTTTCTCCAGCATAATTTGTTTTGATAAAATTAGGATTTTGGAGCTTTTTCTGTGTCTAGACTGATTCTTGCTGCCTTATTTGGGCTAAACATTTGCAACATATTAAAATATTCCTTCTGCTGGAGCCTGGGTGAATGCTTGCACTCAGCAAATTCAAAGTACTAACATTTTAAGTACTCAGCATTTTGTTTTTGCGGTGAGTTTTCTCTGCCATGTTATGTGTGTAGTTTTCATGTCTGCTTTGTAAATTCAGAGTGTGAAGGGTCAGGCTATGTCAGGTCCAATCCCCTGCCAGATATGAGCGCTGCTGTATTTTCTGACACCAGGAAGAAAAATGACCTCTCATTCAAGTTTTTAAGCAGCTACCTTCAGATTGTTTTGTAAGAGGCACTTGACCTCATAACATGGATATATGAGAGCTGGGTCAGGATTTAATTCCAAATTACTTTTTTTTTTTCCTTTTTCAGTACTGCTCACCAAAGTCCCTGGCTACTGTAATTATTGTTGCACACACTTTACATCTGGTGAAGAAATGTCCAAAATTCCAAGCAACCATTTCAATTAACATGCAAAAAGATATCTTCCTTCTAGTGTTTGCAGGAAAATCTAGTACAGAATTGGCTTGTAAACTATATGCAAGTGCACCTTCCAAACAGTTTTTTTTTTAAATGGTGTATTGATAGGGAAGTTGAGGGAGGTACTTCAACTACTAAATGCAAATAGAGCTTTTTTTCTTAGCAAAAGCTTAAGCAAACATCATATTTTAGAAGAATTTAGAAAGTAATCAACGGTCACATTTATTTCTCTGTGTACATTCAATTTCTCTTTTGAATGAACTATTAAAGAAGGAATTGAACTAAGACATGACAATCTCTTCCTGCTGATGACAAACAAACCTGAAGCAGAACATGTAATAAAACCGAGAAAGCAGCATGACAGAGGAAGAATGAGAACTCAGATTCTGGCAGCTGGAAGCCAGGATTCTAGAGCTGACGTAGTTTGACAGCTCTGATGAAATCCTAGGAGTATGTATGCACATTCAACAAAAAAATATAGCCATGAACTCTATCTGTCTTGACAGGCTGCCACTTGAATGGATACTTGATTAATATTATCTTTATTCACAGGGCTGCTTGGCGTGAGCAAATGAATTTCAAAATATGGAGCTAAATACTTTCATAATTCACTGTTGCAGGAAGGATACAGTGCAAATGAGACATGGAAAATTAGTCCTACATTAAACACAATCCATCACTCTTCCAAAGGTTTGGCTCACTGAGGTATACAGGTAGACTTGTGCATTACAATAATCACTGGAACGCATATTTTATATAAATGCAGCTTAATTCATGCTAAAAGAAAAAGTTTTACGGGTTTGCTGAGTTGGGTCTTTATCTGAAAAAATACTCTTCTGTTTTCTGAACTCTAAAATATCATTTATTATACTTTTATTTACTGTTGATTACAATTCCTAAATAGATTAACTCTCTCTTTAGCAACTCAATCTAGTGCAGCAAGGATCCAGCACAAAAGCTGTCCTATCAGCAACCCATAATTTTGCAAAGAAAAAGGTTCTAAGAGTAAATTTTGGGGCACTTATTTTAATGTGTTTTCCTTGTACTACTTCCAGCACTTCTACTAGAAATGTTTTGTTCCTGTTTCTAGGGATCCATTTAGAATATGAGGGACCCTTTCTCCCTCTTGCAATTTTTGTTCCATAGTTCAAACTGCTATTATTTGGCTTGGCTTCTCCTGGAAGTTGTCAATGCTGGTTTTGGTTGCAACCAGCATCATAATATTGGAAATACTGCCTTTCTGCCTTAAAAGAAAGGAAGTCCATCTAGGGTGTTTCTGTATTCTCTTGGGTGCAGGATGGCAGTCCTTTGGCACAATTGCAGCTGTGTGTGATCTGGAAAGAGCTGAGCTAAGACCTCAAGTCTGTAATAGCAATTCAGCTCACAAAGGTCTTAGAAATGGAGGAATTTTTTCCCTCCTGGCCAAGAAACAGTGATATAGGTGAAAGTATGAACCAGCTGGTCAGAGAAACCAAAGACTGAAGATGATATTCCCTCAGGAAAGCATTCTCATTATACTCTTGAGATTTTCACCTTGCAAATATTGGGGTGCTTATGCATCAGTATTGTTTGAGATGCCTTGGGACACCTGATACATTCATAAAGCTGCAAGAGACCTACAGCCATTTAGTTGTAGTCCAAGTGGAACTAGGGAGATTTAATTAGCACAAAATGTCCTCTGTTGATTTGGTAGATTTCTGCCTACATCACCCCTCAGTTGAGTACCCTATGGTTGTTTTAAGGACAAGGCAGAGAGGAGAGAAGGGACGTTCACATTATGTATTGTTAGAACATATTGTAGGTTAGAGAAGATGTCCCACATCTCTTTCATCTGGTGAGCACAGACCTTTCCCGTGAGAATTCTTTCTCTCTTCCTCTTGTGTTTTATAAACAAAGATAAAGTTTGGATGTTGTTTGGAACAGTCTCTCGAGATATGGACATTCAAGCCTGGCCAATTGGCTGGGGGGGAGGTTTTGAACTGATTAATCTGGGTGACCTTTGAAAGTCTATATAAGTTGGAATTAATTAATAAAATACACTTTTTGGCCACATTGAAGACCTGGACTTCTTCTCTCTGCTAGCGGTTCAACAGCGACACTTTCAGAGCTACTAATATGAAAACTCATGTTTTGCATAACATTTTATGAGTGTACCTTTCAGCATGTGAGTTGTTCTTACCACAGTTACTCTGAAAACTTGCTCCTGGCCCTACATGAGTTGTGATCTGGAGAAGAGGAAGCTTGAGCACATCAAGGCATGCAAGGATACTTTTAAAGTGACCACTTGTGTAGACATATTTTTGCCTCAGAAACTAAAGGTGTTCTTTTGCACTTTGAGAAGGATTGTTAAAGGTGGAGATTGTGCACAGATATGTTCCCTGAAAGCAAGAAAACTACAAAATCTGAAGTGACTTAATTCATCTTTATTCATAAAAATACATTTAAACAAACTTTTCTTTACTGTTTGTTCTAATCCTCACACTGGCACAGAGTCAGAGGCAGACTGGTTATGATGAGGATCTCTGTTTAATAGAACCAACAGAAGGAACTGTTTACTACAGAACAGCTCATGGTCAAAATAGCACATTTTCTTTTCTTTTTTGTTTTTGGTTTGTTTGTTTGTTTATTATTTTTCTATTGTTTTCCTATGCCATGTACCAGAAAATTCAAGTGCATTTGTTTCATTTTTTATTCTGAGAACAGAAAACATTGTCGCAGTTTTTGTTTGGACGTATGCTAATTTTCCTTTCCAAACTAGGGCAAGGTGGTTTGGAAATTGCCTTAGTAAACGGCCCTGGGAACTGTTCTCAACTAATGAACACTATTAAGTAGCCAGATCGAGTTCAAGGATGATGACTTTGGTAATTCTGTGTACAGGAACATGCTGGTTTTGCATTGCAGTATAATTAGTCTGTGCACCTGCTTTGTTTTAAATGTAAGCCATATGTTTGGTATATGAAAACCAAACATCTGCCATAGACATTCTAAAATATGTACCTTAAAATATGCTTCAGATTTGCTGCTATGTATCTTAAAGAAAATAAACAGAAATGGATATTGATATTTTAAGACTGAATTTACAGTTGCTCCTCATTTAATTCACAGCTCTTCTCATGAACTGTACTTTTGACATGCATAAGTCACTTGGTCTAAAAATGCCTTTTTTACTTCTGAATCATCTTTCACATATTAACCAGAAAACTTGTTTCTCTCCCAGAGTGAGTAGATCTCATTAATTTCTCTGCTTAATAGCATTGGGATTGAATCCCCTTGACCATTGCCTAACGAGGTTCACCCTTGAAAGATTTAAGCCTGGTTTATCTCCTGTCAATTTCTAACAGAGTAAGAGGCACTGATTGATGGAATGACGATTTAAAACTCCACACATATTTGGAGGCTGCCATAAATTTTCTTTTTGCTATGGTATTTGCAAGAAAAATACTAAAATATACCGATAGAGTGGATGGATGTGAAGGTCAGACTGATTTTTATGTTGTAACAAAAAGCTTAATACCCTAAGTGGTGATTGCTTTTACTAATGAACAGAACTATTATCCTTGGTATTTCTCAACTGTGTATTAAGCTTGCTGAAAGTTTTTACTTTATCTTTCCTGTTTTCTGTGACTAGAAAACACAATTAATACATTTTATGATTGCATTGTCTAGTCCACGTAAAACTTTGCTGTACTACTTCCATTTGTGTTAAATCAGCAAGCCACTGAATAAATTTGATGGCATTTTCAACATTGTTTTAAAAGGGCAAGCTTGAAAAACAAACTAAAACATGCATGATGGCATTTTGTCACTAACAGCCCTTAGCCAATAACTGATTGCTTACATAGAGTAAGAGCAAGAGGGGAAAGTTTATGTCTCAGGACCCTAAAAGTGAGAGGTCCATGTTTTCCATGCCTTTCCTTTAAAACATTGTAATCTCCAGTTACAATTTTGGTGTCCATTATAGGTCTACTTAAAGACATGGCTGTTAACAACAGCTTGGATTTCTTCTGGTCAGAGATTTATTCCATGGGAGGAATTATTTTAAAAATCACCTGCTTCCTGAACAGAGTTTGGATAGCAGTGTAGGACAATTTTGATTCAATTTTTTTTCACACATTGTCTTCTTGGGTTTGGGTGGTTTTTTTTGATGTGGTGGGGGGAAGAGAGGGGACATGAAAAGAGTAGATGTCTTTAAATAAGGCTACGAAAAATACCAATGACATGACTGCAATGAAGTATTCATCTTGCCCAGCAGACACCTGTATGGAGCCATTTTCCATTAAAAAATGGAGATTGTTAAATCAGAAGAATTTCACAGGGATTTCATAAAAAATGTTATGAGGGTAAATTTCCTTAAACTTCATTTTGAAAACAGTTGAAAAAGCATACAGTTTTGTGTACTGTGTGTTGACAGTAAACTTGAAATACACACCATATTTAACATAACTCTACATGTATAATATGACATTGCTGAGGTATTTCAACATTTAAAAAAGAAAATTGATACTTAGGACTGAGGGTATTCTGAGTTTCTTTCTATGGAAAATTTTGATCTTAACAGCAAGATTTGTTTTAGGAAAGAAGCAATGAACAGCTCTACAGGTAAATAAAGTTCTTTAGCAGATGGGGCTGTTACCTATCATAAGAAATATGCAACATTAGGATTCTAGGCTGTTTGTGTTCACACACTTGCCAGTCTCCAAGAAATGTATAAGCCAGCACCGTTAAATTTGGAAGTCAGTGTTTTTTTCCTAATAAAATATTTTAAGGTTAACAAAAGAGAGAAAAACTGAGACAGAACTCAAACCCAAGTTGTTCATTTTTATGTCTTAATACCTTCGTGCATAAACTAAAACATGGAGTTTTTTTGTCTTATCCATTTGTCAAAGAAAAGAAAAAGTTGAAGTTTGTGCCCTGTTTTTGAAAAAGCAGCTGGCAACTACTACATAAGGGAGAAACCTTTTCATCTAATTGGTTTTTCAGTGCTTATATATGTTTGCAGAAAATAACTTTTTTTTCCTAGCATCTGTCTGCAATGCCATCTGCTACTACGCTTCAGGCAGCTTTGATTGTGTAAACTTAGCTTTCCAGTTTGCCAAATGTAGTGACTTTGAAAATGTATCCCCATTCATCCCCTACTAAGACATTTGGTGCCTTTAGCAGACCCAGTGCAGAATTCACCAACCTCATCAACACTGAAAACACTTCTTGCTTTCCTCACTTCTGCTTATGCCTTCTCTTGTGCCACAGTCATCAGGTCAAGCCTTAGGGACAGATAATGGTATTCTGTCTGTCACCACAAATTTGTATTTAATACACGTCTATAGTGATATTTAATTCCAATTTTTGGTGAATACCTTCATTCACAATTTTTTAACATCTTACAACATTATTTTCTCACAGCTATTGAAATACAAGTTAGTACCAGAATAATGAGCAATGCTACCACCAACACTCTTCTGCATTCCATTGACCTGAGCCAAAGCTTAAAGTCTTGTCATTTTCTGGACAGCTTGTGTAACACATCTCTTATGCTGTGCTTGTACAGTTATGTTTCTATTCCTCTGTGGGGTGAAGTGGGACAAATCCTTCAAATCTTTTTCGTTTTTTCTTCTTGAAAAGATCCCACCTTAAAACACCCTCTTAGAAGTTGTTTTAGCCCATGTCATGGCGTTAGTCAACATGAGCTTCCTGCATTTTATTATAGGATTGTAACAATGTGGAATAGTCAAGAAGAGAAGATCCTCAGAGACAAGTCAGAGAAGTCAGACAAAATGTCAGCCACATCAATATCAAGCTGCTGACAGACTTTCTGCACTTCATGGAGGCAAAGTTTGAAGAGATGCGTAGGGTTTGTTTTTGTGTTTTTTGTTGTTTTTGTTTATGTTGTTGTCGTTATTGTTTTTCCCAGCTGAATTTAAAGAAACATCCAGGCTTTTAAACACAATAGCCCTTCTTGAGCTCTGCAGGAGGAGCACCATCACACTTCAAGCTAAAAGCAAACTGGGAACAACTGAGTTTAGGTTTATTATGTTAATCCACATAAAATTGAGAGAAAAGGATGATTGGCACCATTGGAGAGAGATGCTAGCAAGGGCAAGAAAAGTTCATATATTTGTATATTTTTAGTCATTGTGACACAGCAAAAAGAAAACCAAGTAGTTATTTCCTGTGGAAGTGAGACGTTACCAGAGGTGAGGTAGGAGTCAGTATTAGTGTGCCAAAATAATCTTTTTGTGTCTGTGATTCTGAGTATCTGTTAGTATGATGAACTGAATTTCCAGTGTCATCCTCTGGGTTCCAATCCTTGACATTCAGGACTGACCTGTCCTAGAGGTGGGCCAGTTGTTCTGAGAAGCACATTCTGCCATGAACAGCCGTGAGATTTTGCCCTTCACTGACCACATGGATGAGCAGGATTGTTGTTGTGTCCTTCCTGACTTGTTGTTGTGTCCTTCCTGTCCCTGACCCCGCCCCCTGACCCCTTCTGAATGGATGTGAGTCAGGACTGCCTCCCATCCCTAGAGATAAAAACCCCAGCAAGGTCTGGAACGGTCTCTTTGGTTCCGGCCTCGAATGGAACTTGCACCCTCCCTTGTATTCCCACCCAACTCCTCAGTCTCCCAAACCCTCCCCTGTTTTCCACAATAAAAGCACCATGGAGACCTGGAACGAAACAGCTGCCTTTCACAAACCTGCGACGCTTCTACAAGGACCGCGTCTGACCAGTCCCACAGCTCGTGGCCACGGTGAAACCATCCTGCGTGTTCTGGTTCTGGGGCAGCTCTCCCCCCTGCGGCGGGGGAGGGCTGCTCGAGTATTCTGCACTGCTGCGCAGGATTGTAGACCCTGAGAGAGATGCTATTTTGTCCTGTCTATAAACTTCTCTCAGAGGAATTGTTTGCCTCTGAGAAACCTGTGCAAGGAGGTTGCTCATCCTTCCAGGACATGAATGTATTGGTCTGAGACTGTACCAGCAGGCTCAGGTTTCACCTGAAGTCCTTGAAAATGAGCACAGCGATTTTAACCTGGATGGGAAGAACCTGGAGGTTCACTCCGACTGCAAAAACTAGCACGATCTCTTTCTATCCCGTACCCTTCTAGTCAGTGGGGAAGGCATGAGTGTCTTCACTCACAGTATGCCGCAAGTCTGGGGCTAGACTGTTGTAGGTATTATGCAAATACCTGGGTAGTTTTTGCTCTGTAAGAGCTTTTCAAGAATTATGTGAAACACAAGAAAGCTTGTTATAGTAAACACAATGTATTCAAGCCTTTCTCCTGCTTCATCACACAAATAAGAAAAGAATTTGATATATTCCTATGTCAGAGAAGCCATGATTTATGCATTTTTAATTGCTACAATGAAAAATGGTGGAGAAAATGCAGAAGTGAGCAAAGCTGTGGGAGTTGGTGGAATCAATGCATAGATCAGAAAGTAGAAAAGCTCATTATATTCCAAAGAGTGAACATGGTTTTAAATGTAGATGTTTTAAGTCCTGTTATAGTACCGGTTTTCACTTTTTGAGAGCAAAAGTAAATAAATAGATGTATGTTAATGTAAGATGGATCATCTATTGGAATTGTGTGATATGTTCTATGGAAAAAAAATGTTTTCAGAAATTTGCTATTTGAAATTGATTGTGAGATGAAGGATCAAAAATAAATGACACTACAATGCTTGCTAGCACCAGGAGTTAAGGAAGCTGAGGCTGATGTTTCCCAAACCAGGTGCTCTTGGGATGTATAGAGCTGGATGTTTTAGAGCATTATGGTATATACAGAGGAAAAGGCACAAGAACTTCTCATCAAATGAAGCTGGATGTGTTCTTCAGTGGTGGCTGTACAGCCTGAGACAGTTGAGTGAAAGGAATGGTAATCTCACATAGCTCAAGAATTAAATTCCTTTTGAAAGTGATGACAGTGCTATTACTCTAAATACCAGCAGGTGGACTAAATGTGATGATTTTTGGCCTGGAGGATCCTAGTCTTGCTGTAAACTGAGTAGGGAAAATGAAGTAGTGTGGAATAACTAGGTGTTAATGATCTAATTTTAAAAACCATCCACTAATCTGTTAAACTACTATAGCTGGTGGAGGTTTTAGAGAGGCCTGCATAAGCCATGCAGAAATCCTCAGTCCCTCTCAAGTTCTGTGGAGGAAGGAGTTGTCCTTCCTCCACAGAATATATATATGCAGAATATTAATAACACATCTGTCTTTCATGGAGCGTGAAAAACATGGGCCAAAACTACTCACATCCATATAGATACCTGAATAGCAGGCTGGAGTCTACAGCTTATGGTAGAGAAGACAAGGTGGCAGTGATTAATTTTCTGGAACAAAATGCCTGGGTGCTTAGTAGAGAATGCAGGTACACGTTCAGACTTATAATAGCTGGCAACAGGAATGGTGAGAGACCTTGGCTGGGATGGAGGACACTGGGCCAGCTTAAAAGGACTAACAGGACTTAGCAAGGCCCCAATAGCTTTAGTGCCTCCAGGGAAACCAGACTCATGGGAGCTCCAGTTTCTCTGAGAGTTGTGCTTAGCATCTGCAATCTGCACACTTAATTCACTGAATAAATAGACTTTTTGTGGCTTTTTTTTTTTTTCTTTAGGAAAGCTTAACTTCTAGGTTTAAAAGAGGCCAGGCACCCAAAAGAAGCAGTTCAATGATTCTCTGTGATTCTATAAAAGGATGGCATTTTTCTTCAGAGTCTTTCACATGGGATTGGGGTGGTGATGGGATGGGTAGGGATGTAGAGATGATGATGTATGAATTTTTTAATTTTTTTTTTTCACACTGGGATTGAAGATTCTGAATGAAAATGGAAGATAAAATAATCAGGGATACAATCGGCCCTGAAAAAAACAGACTGAAACCATGCAATAGAGAGGTCATATTTCGCATTATTGGTGAAATAAGGAATGCTCCTGTTTGAAAACAGCTATATTTATCTATCCAAGAGAATAAGTATTCTCATCGGGCTATGAAATTGATTATTCTTTTCAAGCATTAAAGGTATGAGGAAAATAGGGAGGAAAAAGCTGGGACTATGTATATCTCAGAACAAAGCCACCATTCACACAACATCACTGGGATAATTCACCTTCTGGTTGATCTTGCTAGGCTGCCACAAAACACTGTGAATTATGTTGAAAGTGGAAGGAGCTGATGGAATCACACACAGTACTGGCAGCTGGACCTCTGGTCCTTCCATGACGTATGTGAACTGGACATACATCCTCATTCCTTAATTCTCATTCCTAAAGGCCTTTTTTCCCTCAGATATGGACTTTTTAAAATGGGAAATGCAAGACATAATTTTCTGAAAGTTACTGGTTTCCTCTGCACTCAAACTGCCCCTATTCCTGTGCTTTTTATTATCCCTTTGGTGTTGTAAAGAATAAGATCTTTTCTCACAGCAACAATGTAGAAGATAGCCAAGAAGTGAGAAGGCTTTCAGATTAACACATGCTGGTAGGGGTGTTGTGTCAATAATGGACAGCAGATGTTCTGTGAACCCTTTAGTACTCACTGATTGTTGACACTTGCAGAAAACTGTCCTCATCATTGGAGATTAGGTTGCTCCTTCCAGTGCTGATTTCCTATGAGTGTTACTGGGACATAGCTCATTACACTAGAGCAAATATCTTGCACAGACAAATATTTTAAAGCCTGTTACCAAAATTTCGCTTATATCATTGCTTTCCTTCTGTAGAA
The DNA here is from genome assembly GCA_013397955.1 of Grantiella picta. Classification (NCBI taxonomy): domain Eukaryota; kingdom Metazoa; phylum Chordata; class Aves; order Passeriformes; family Meliphagidae; genus Grantiella; species Grantiella picta. Next base: position 219,837 of record VZRM01005305.1, on the reverse strand, counting down.
GAATTTGTATTTCCAAATTATTTTTAAAAATTAAGGACTTGGTGGATTTTTCTGGAGTCACTAAAATATACTCATTTAAGCTATGGTTTCTTCATAACCATCATTTGTTTCATCACTGGTGATAATTTAGAATGAAAAGATGCCATTGTTTTTCAAACTGAAACATTCTTTGGGTTGCCAAATATGGCAGATTATAGGATTTAATAGTATTCAACTGCCATCAGAGTGAATTCCCCTACTTATCTCTTCTTAAAACAGGCTCTCTTTCTCCAAATTGAATAACTTAAATGACTTCCCTTCATATCAAATCTAGATTAGTCAGATGTGAGGACAAAGAAGAGACCTTCTGGTTAACTGCAAGTAGCTCATGTCCTGTTGAGCATTTATCAGGACCATTGAAAGCATGTCAAGTGAGTAAGTGCTAGTTCATTGCCTGATTTTATTCCAGGTAAAAGTTGCAATTGAAACAAACCACTGCCGTAAATGAAACTATTTTATACCACTGTGCTCAACATTGTATCATATTTTTAAAATGTCTGTGATATAAAAGACTATAAAACCTTTTCTGGATTTAAAGGTCATCTTTGATGGCCTTTATTGGAGATGTAACATACTGAAGATATGTATGTGCTCAGCACAATTAAAAAAAAACCAAAAAAACAAAGAGGTAAATTTTTGTCAACTAACTGTGGATCTGTGAGGCTGCTGCTTTTGTCTTTAGTGCAAGTGAGAGAATACTGAGGATTATGTCATTTATATCAGTCAAGAATGACATCTACCTGACAAGAAGTGGGTTAGCTGCAATAGAAAATGGTTTTCACATTTTCCTCTGGATTCAGGCAGAATGGACTTGTTTAAGGCTTAAAAATGAGCTAATCAAATGGGCAGAACTCCCCCCTCCCCCAACATTTGACAACACTGTTGTGCAGCATTGAATCATGTAACGTCTACAGCTGCTGAGTTTTATGTGATATGTTAGGTAAAAACTTGAGTGTGACTGAATTAAATTAGATCCAAGTTTCCTGGCCCATAAAATGTTTCCAGTGTCAGTCAAAAGCAGGTATATAGGGAAGTGTAAAAGAAAATGGGTGCACGTTACACTTTGCCCCTTATTCTCCTGCCATGATTGTGTAGATCTCTGTCATATTCCCTTCAGACATACTTTTACTATGCTGAAAAGATCTAATTTACAAAATCATTCTTCATGTAGAAGCCATTGCTTATTTCTGATGACTCTTCTTGCCCTTCTTCAGCTTTTCCCCAATTATATTCTATAACTTTTGATATACAAGGAGCAAGACTGTGCTAAACAAACAATGCATTACACAGGGGCATAATACAGTTCTTTTCTTTTTTTTCCCCCTTCTTCTATTCCTTTCCTAATTGATTCGAATACTGAGTTGCTGTTTTGGTAGGTACTGAACCAAAGTTTTTATTGAATTGTCTATGATAAATTCAAGATTTTTCTCCTTTGTTGTAACAGACATCCCAGAGCCCATTTTAAGCACTGAGTTTTGCATCCCTTGAATATAGAATGCAATATACTCTATTTAATCTGACTTTTTATTTGCATTCCCTTGATTTTATAACATTCTGCCAATCTGGCCAACTAACACATATCTTTGAAGATGCTCTTCAGTCTTTGTAAACTCCAGTTTAGGCCAAATGAGCTTTTTTTTTTGCACTGTTCATGTTTACAGGTATCTGGAGTGCTTTAAGCTATTTGTTTGTTTCCATCCTTGTAGCTAGGCTCAGGAATGGTATAAACCTTTTTAGGTGCCCTGAGTGAATTAAAAGATTCTTGGTTTCAATACATCTGGGCATCAATAGGCCTTTAACCAATAACAGTTTGTCCTGCAACTGATTTTAATATCCATTCCCATATCTATCACAGGAAGATAAGACAGGAATGTAACCTTCCAAATGGCAAATCAACATGCTCACATTTCAGCCTTAAATATTCATTAATATATTCCTCTTGTTTCTTTAAAGCTTTGGCATTTTCTTAAGTAATTATTGTCACCTCTAAATGGCTGCCGATATTTTGTCCTTCTCCAGTATTATTTATGCCTTTGTTTCATCTTAGCTCTTTAAGCCAGCCTTTATCGTGTCTGCCAGGTGTGCTGTGCACACACATTCTGAATTAATATCTCCCTGGTCTGCCAGAGTGTAAGGAAGTTCATTTATTCAAAGGAAAAGGGAGGAGGGAAAGGAATTCAGCCTGAGATACCCTGGTCTTGGTTGTCTTTGTGAGTTACTTAAACTGGGCAAAATGTTGATTTCCGTGTGAATAGTTTCAGTGCAAGCAAAGACTGTGTCAGACATGGGTAGCCTGAAGTCAAACCTTTGCCATCAACATGCCTCAAAACAAGCTGATTAATTCTTCAAACTCTCTTATTCCAAGAGCTCTGCTGCACTGCACACATATCCATCATCTGAAATATCATAGCAATGTCCTTTCCCATCACGAGTGAGATGGCAGCCCTGGTTCAGCAGAGCTGGGCACTTTGCTCTGCAACCAATCTCATACTTGCATAAGTAAATGCCTCCTGAGAGTTTGGTTTAGCTTTCCACAGCTGGAAAGTAGATTTACAGGTACAAAATTATATGAACAGCATTGCAGTTGCATGAGTCCTTTGTGGAATTGGTTGGTCTGACCCTGCACTGGAAGGCTGAGTGGCTGGGAAAGTTTGGGGCGTTGTGTGGTGGTGCTTGAGCATCTCACTGATAGACTGGGAGCTCAGGCCTGGTACATTGGTGTTAATCAGTCAGTATTCACATTTAAACAATCAAGAACGCAGGATAAGTTGGCAAGGAGCTGAAAGAAAACTGGAATGTCTTTTCTTTCAAGTCAGGCTCTTCTGGACACAGTGTGACTTCTTCCAGGTGATTTGGAAGCACCAGGCTCTTAAATTAGAACAAAGAGTATCTCTGAGTGACAATTTTCCACTTGGAAATGAGAGGCAAAAAGGAAACAGGAGGAAACTAATTATTAGTGTATGCTGAATAAACCAAAGTTGCTATTTAAATTTCAAAATTGTAGAAGGAATATAGGAAGTGAAACTGCTTGCACAAATTGGTGAAGACAGTCCTGAGCAGATTTTGCCAGAGCACAGTGGGTGCTGTGTAAGAATTCTTAGATCCTCCTGAGAAGGGAGGTCTGTGGGAATGCTTTGAAGGCAGATAATGAATACAGTCAGGAAGAAGCAACTGGGAGATGCTAGCAAAATCCCAGTGAGTGCTGAGAAGAATCACACCGGATCCATCATCACAGGCTCTGTCTTTGATGTGTGCTTTGGTACAAACCTTAGGAGAGAAGAAAATATAACTAAAGAAGAGAATTGGAGGGAAAAAAGGAAGTTTAAGTTAGCCACTACAAAGGTTATCACTTCTGTCTTCAGCTGATGTGAGTGACTGCTGTGCTGATAAATGTCCCTAAAGGTGTACTTTTTTGAGCTAATTGTAGTTTAACTTCAAGCCCAATGAGAATCTCAACTGGAGAAACGAAAAAAAAAACCAGTTTAAATATTTTTTTAGAGTTGTTTTTAAGATAAAAAGAATATGGCAATTGCATAAAAGATGCATAAAGAAAATAGCAGTTTGATTTCTTTTGTATTACAGGGCCTAAATGGTGTCTGTAGGTGTGTGTCCTATTTGTCCACTGGGTGCCTTCAAAAAGCTCTTAGTAACTACTGAAGAAAACAGACTTATTTCAGTATTTACTGAAAGGACCTTTGGTTCTAAACTTGTAATTCCAGAGAAAATCATTCATAATCTTTTTGTTTTGTTTTCCCTTTCTGTAGATATATGTAATAAACTTTCTTCAGCCATGAGTATTTAGAGAAAATGAAACTTACTTGCTCAAACAATCACTTAAAGCAAATTTAAATTCTTTCTCCATAACCAGTTTTCTCATCAGATAGTCATCAGACTTGGCACCTCTGTTCCCTGAAATCTTACGATTTGTTGACTTATAAACCAGTCCCTGTAGTTCAGGCATGCTCTGTGCTCTGGGTTTATTTACCAAACAGACCAAACACACATTTCCTCCCCTCTGCTATAGATTTCATATCAGATACTGTGCAGCAGGTTAACATCTTCTATGCAAGAGAAAAGAGATTTTTTTATATTTTACTAGTCTGTGTTGAGGAATGCAACTCCTGCCATCTTCAAATGATCAAGACAATTTGTAAGTTAATAGACCAGACATTATCGCACTAAAGCAATTTCAATTTGAGTTTGTGGAAGTAAGCTGCAGTGGTAGGTTTATAAACCAAGAGAACTTAAGGTTGCTGTGAACTGATGTTTCTGTGCTGAGAAAATTGCCCAGCTTCCATAGGAACTGACAGATATTACAGCTGTGACACCCTTGTTACTTTTATGGTGTAGGCCCAAGTCTTTGGGGTTTATAAACCAGTCTTTTGGGGTTTAGAACTCTGCAGTGTCAGCTTGGGACTGGACCATGACTGAGACAGAAAAAAGTCTTGTACCACTCCCTCTCCTCAACTGTGTATGCAATGTGTAAGAATGGAAGAGCCTTCCTTGAAAGGGCTCAGTCTCTCTGCTGACTCTTGGTTTGCTCTGTGTTTAAGAAGATGTCAGAAACTGTGGCGTCGCAGCCTCGTGTTTCACAGACGGGCACCCCACGCCGCACAGAGGGGAGCCATCCGGGGCCAAGACACGCCGGTGGCACACGCGGCACTGTGGCAGGCGGTGGGGCTCGGGGGGAAGCGAGTTGCTGTGGAGGAGCGGCAATGAAAGAAGTGTAGCTTTGCAGTCTGTGGCTCCAAGGGAGTTTATTAGGATCCACAGGCACAGGGCAAAGGGAGAGGAAGAGGGATGGAGAGCAAGGGGTGGAGAAGTGGCAAGGAACCAGAGACTGCGAACCCAGAACAAAGGGATGCAGAGGGTTAAGAGGAGAGGGAAGAGGGGCGTGGTTAGCTCTGAAGAGCCAACCAGGGAAAGCCAGAGGGGAGGAGATAAGGAGGGGAAAGGGGTTAAAACCAATAGGTTTACAGCAGAGGAGGGTACCAACTCAGGAAGCCAATAATACAGTGAGCTAGGGAGAGATTTCTAGAACATAAACCATATACAGAATGGGGGCAGGGGAGAGCACAGGACCAATGATATGCATACCCTAAATCCTGCTAGCACACTGCAACAAGAAACTTGCCAGAGCAGACAGTTTCATCTCATGGATTTTGCACAATAACTAAGCGGACCCCAGCTGTGCCTGTGCAGCTTCTTCATGAAGCTTTTCTTCAACTCAGGTCAAGAAATGTGACTTTTGTAAGCAAACACAAATAGGGGGATTATACTGTTTGCTACACTGCGAGAAAGAGAAAATGCTGCTGATTCCTATGGTCAATTTGTGTCCTCATATCATTCTGGCAATACCAAACAACTGCAAGCCTGCCCAGTTAATCATGGCTGTGCTTCTGGAGGAGCATAACCACAGCAGAGCTGGCTGGTGACTGCAGCACATTGCAGCTGTGAAAGATGTGTAAATTGACAGCCCAAAGTGACAGCCAGAACTGTGTAATGCACATCTGCATTTGTCTGATGTTGGGCTACACATATTTCTCCTCTTAGTGTTGATACACATTTCAAGGTGTTACCAAGATGAATTAAATAAACAAACAAATGAAATGGACTTGAAAGCGCTTGTATTTCTTCAAGTACAAATTTAAATATTTTGGCCCCCCCAAAAAATCATACTAAGAGATCCTAGCTTCTCAACTTGAAAGCAATTCCATGATGTCTCATGGAGCCTGTAGTTTGGTTGCCTTAAATTTCCATTCCTCTCTATATATTATATATAAGAGAAGCAAGAGTCACCTTTCTGGTGAGAGAAGAGCCTTTTTCATCATGAGTGTCAGTGACCTAAAAATTAAGTTTAGCCACTGAAAGCAGCCAGTAGGGGAGACCAAGTACAGGAGATGACTGAAATACAACTTCTCTGAACTAGAAGAGAGATATTTCCAAGTCATTGCAATAATTTTTAGATTAAGGAGAAAACATGCATTTTGCCAAAATCCTCTTGGGTACCAAACCCAGATTAATCTGAAATTTTCAACCCCACACACCTTTTGTGTAGATTGATACACTCATCACCTATTTAAACTCCCTACTCACAGCATGGCTTACTCTATTCTTCTCACCAGTCACTCCATGTTATCACCTTTTAAAACCTTTGTCTAGAAAATTATGGAGTTGTATAGAGCCCACATGCATCCTATGTAAGATAGAAATTTACACTGAAAGATTTAATTATAGATTCTAGTTTCTTCTCTAAACTTTTAATTTTAACTGATTTATAACTTTCAGACCGCAGAGTACAAAAATTCCTAAAATTAACTGAGTGTAATTAAGTTCCCTGAGTCATTATAGGATTATTTTACAGTTGTGTTTGAATAGGAAAAAAGCTTTTAAATAAGCATTTCAGGCCTCATTTTCATAATCTGAGGATCATAAATCAAGAAAAGTGCAGTGAAAAGTTTTCAGTCTTAAAATTGTGAAACATTTAATATAAAACTGCCTACATCAAGCAGATTAGAAATTATCTACTATTTCCCAAATTTAAACTAAATCTCCCTGCTTCAGTTAGCTGAGTTTCTAACTGAACCGTTGCTGAATTTGCTGGCTGCCAATCATGGGAAAAAAGGAACCACCCACAGTTCAAACATCATACAGGTGCTTCAAGTCCTGGGTTCAGGCACACCAGCAGCATGTAGTTAACATGAAGAAAATGTTGTGGCACATAAATAGATGAAACAATAATTCAAGAAACACTTGACTATGTTTCAAAATGCCAATCTGAGAAAAGCACACTGAGAGATGATTGAGGCAACTGATTAGCTTTTAAGAAAATCAGAAGTAAACTGGTAGCAATGTGTTTATGTGCTGTCACCTCCTAGCCCAACTGAAGTATCTCGAGTCTGTGGGTGGATTTGGCTTTTATGAGTTCTGAAGTCAGATGTCTTGGCTTAGGCAAGGTTCAAAATTAGTCCTTGAAGTGCAGCTCCTGACCTTCCCATTGCTTTACGTTGTATTTTGGTCATCTTTAAATTAACTATAGGTGCCACAAGGTCATCAAGGCTGGAAGAGACATTCAGGATCATCCAGTCCAACCATCAATCCAGTGCCACCCTAATCACTCCTAAACCATATCTCCAGGTGCCACATCCAGAGGCTTCTTGAATGCTTCCAGGGACAGTGACTCCACCACTTTCCTGGGCAGTTTATTCCAATGGCCAACCACTCTTTCGGTGAAAAAATTCTAATATCTGATCTGCCCTTGGCACAACTTCAGGCCATTTCCTCTCATCCTTTCACTTGAGACATGCCAGAGGAGACCAACCCCCACATCACTAAACCTCCTTTCAGGTGGTTGAGAGCAATGAGGTTCCCCCTGACCCTCCTATTGTCCAGACTAAACGACTGAGTTCCCCCAGAGATTGTAGGAATTCAGTCTTCAAATGTAAAGCATCCACAGAATGTACATTTGGTGCCTGAATCTGAGCTGAGCTCCACTCCTGGTGCTTTGAAAGGGCGTAAAATCAAAGTCTGCCAAGAAATATAAGGTATTAGCGTATGCTGTGTTTTGTCGTCAGACATTAGTGATGTGAGGAATTCAGGGATGAAAAAGAGATGTGTAGATATATCATAGTTACATTGGAGACAGAGCCACTTAGAGTAATGAGATAAACTTTCACACTTCAGGGTTTAACCAATTCTTTTTGATCACTTCCTGAAAGACATTACAAGATGTGGATGCTTAAAATAGCAAGGGACTGGATTCACAGATCAGTCCTTGCTTCCCTTGACTAAGACCCAAGGCCTGAAAGATTATTCCCTCCATGAAAAAGTAATTCCCTTAATTGTCCATGACAGGCTGTTTTTGTAAGATTCTCTGGCTCATGTGGCACTTACCGCTCTTGGAAATAGGGTATTGAACTTGATTAATCACAGCTCTAGGCTTGGCTATCCCTACACACTGTATTCAATCAGTAGAATTAATTATCCTATAACCTTTAGGTACCTCAAGCAAGATAGAGCAAACATCTTATTTTTGAAATGCTGATGCATAAGACTGAGTGGTGGTGGGGCCAAGGGACCTTGTTCTCACTCATGACCTTTTTCTCTGTGATACTTTAACACAAGCAGATGTCTGCATCACTGGTGAACCATTCTGCCCTTTGTTTATTTTTGCTCATCTGGTTTTTCTGCAGATGCTTTTTCCCCTTTCTTTTGTGGGACAGTAAAGCATTAATACATAGTACTGTTGCCCAAGAGACATGCTAACAAAGTCCTAGTTTACAGGTGAGTTCACTTAGAGTTTACAAAACCTTCAGCTCTAATGGCTATATGCCAGAAACTTCATGACATTTGCAAGGACACTCTCAGAGGATCTTCCTATTTCAGTTTAAGATCCTTTTCTTCTTAGGGTTGGTAAGTTGCCAGTTGAACTTTTGGTTACTGAAGGTGTGGGCAGACACTGAGTACATTTTAAACTCACTAATAATAGTTTTACTTCTGCACTGTAGACCTTAGCATTTCAAGAGACAATTATGGCATCAAAATAAGTCATAGCTGAAGGCACTGACTGACAGTCAGCAGACTCCGCTGATGCTCACAGTAGCTATGGGAAGGCTGACATTTCAGCTTAGGACAAGGGACTCAGTTTCCACTGGCACAAAAGCAGAGCAGAAAGAAAAACAAGCATGAAATTGCAGTTGAGGATAGGTCCTAACTCAGGGGTGCTGGCAGGAAAGGCAATACAAAAAAGTCACCTTCTTGACATCCCTACATCCCACCACCATGTTCTGAGACAAGTGCTGTCAGAGCACTTTCCAGAGGGATGAATGAAGAGATGGGCTTTTTATGTATGCCACATTTACTCTTTTTAATACTTCTGAACTAATAATACTGCTAAAGAGGTAAATAAAAATATTTTTTGCCTTGTATTTCAGCAGAGTAGGGTTTAGTTTTTTTTTTTTATTTTTACTGTTATTATTTCTAGTTGTAGGAATCACAAAATCAGAGTGACAGGGTGATTGAGATTGGAAAGGACCTCTGGAGGTCATCTGGTCCAACTCTCCTGCTCAGGCAGGAATAGCTACAGATGACTGTCCAAGACCATGTCCTGATGACTTTAGAATATCTTCAAGAATGGAGAGTCTCACTTGCTCTCATTCTCATTCACAGTTCCCTGTCTCTTAATTTAGTTCTCACATTCAGAAGGAAATATGCATGCAGTTTTATATGGATGTATGTGCATGTGAGCACTACTTTGTGTTTCCTGATCCTTTTTTAATGCTGTAAGGGGGTCCATACAAAAGATGAAACTCTGTATGCTCTTCAATACCGGAGAACTTTTTGTCTTTGGGTAGGATTCAGTTCTATTTGATCTACATTAAAAATCAACAATACCTAATTGTCTAGTAAAAATCTGTTTGGTGTCCCCTGAGTACAGTGGCACTTAAATGAAGCTGCAAACTCTTTATGATATTAAGAGCAGTAGACTTGAGAGTGTGTCATTACTAAATGTCTTAATTAATTGTCAGTATAGCATGAAAAGTTTATGAAGTCTTTTACATATGAGGCAGCTTTTTTTAAATCCCAGAGCGCAACACACTTAGAGCAATAGCCTGACTTTGGAGCTGATTAGTAATCCCTCTTCTCTCTGTTTGTTTATGAAGATGTTTTCTTTAGATGTCCCACCTTTCCATAGAAATAAATGTAATGAAAAAAGGTTGGCATTTCAGCAAAAGAACAGTTGCAATTCTGAAGCTAATGATCTATTTACTGGGGAAATCCTGTAGGCTGAATAGCAGACAATGCTCCCACTTCTGCAACAAGCTCCTCCACCTTGTCACTAAATGGTGACAGGCTGGGAAAGCCTGAACCTGTAGTGCATTACAAGTTAGTCACTTGGTTCAGGAGAAGCTGAGATTGTGGACACAACGTGGAGATATCCTCTTCAGGTTTTTCATTCCTTTTCCTGTTGTCTTGTGCAGAACTGCTCCTATTCAAGAAATACAATGCAGCTGAGATGCGTGGGTGGAAGAATGGCATACAGTGCACTGACCAGGGCATCAGAATTGGCAGTGCATTTCCCATTCCCACAGCTTCAGCTCTGGCAGTATCCAGCACTGAGCTATCTCCATCTGAAGCAGGATTATCAGCTCAACATCTCCTCAGCTTGGTGACAGAGTTTCTAAAAGGAACCAAAGACCTTAAGAGTCCCTCCAGGCACATCACTACACTTTTATTTATCTTGACAATATTTAAACATTTGATTTGTATGGATTTATGATTTTGAACGGTGCCAAAGGGAGTTAATGTCATATTGAAGCAAAATATTAAAACGTACAGCTGCAATTTTGAGACATAATGCCTTGACTTAGATACAGGTTGCACTTAACAGAACTTCTGAAGCCTCTTTAAATGTCATTGTGCTATATGTGATATCCTTTAGAGCCTGTGACTGCCTGCCTTAAAAGATTTCGTTTCATTGTGCTCTGAAGCATGTACTGACAAAAGAGCCTTCAGAATTACCTTTGGCAGTAGCCTGCATGAAAAATTCTTGATGCCATGTTTCACTGGAAAATTTTATTCTTAATTTGTGTTTGCATAGCTCTTTGGTGAGTTCTAAAAGTAGCTATAGTTATAGTGACTGTAGTATATTTACAAAAGGTATGGACAGAGAGCTAAAGAGAATATTTTCTCAGGGGCTCTGAAAATTGTAGAGGTACAAGTGAAGAAAGTAGTGAGGAAAATATTTTCTTTTCTGCTACTAATGTTTAGACTTCAGCACTTAACCTTGCAGAACTGTCAATACCATAAGCACCTGAAAATCTGTAAGAACTCCTTTCTTCCTTTGAAGCATATATCTGAAGTACAGCACACAGAGAAATACTGATTTCTTGAACATTGAATGTGAAAAGATGTCTTGAATGCTTACAATTATTTCTCTGAGTCTGATATTTTAAAGAAAATTTGAAGTACATATTAGAAGTACCTGGTGAAAATAACTTCAGTTATTTCACATAATCATAGAATATCCTGAGTTGAAAGGGACCCGCAAGGATTATAGAGTCCAAACCTTAGCCCAGGCCCAGGACACCACAAGAATCACACCATGTTCCTGAGAGCATTCTTCAAACGCTTCTTGAACTCTGCCAGGTTGGTGCTGTGATCACTTCCCTGGGGCGCCTGTTCAGTGCCCAGACATCATCTCAATGAAGAACCCTTTCCTGATATCCAACCTGAACCTTCTGTGACTCAGGTTCATGCTGCTCCCACTGGTCCTGTCCCTGGTCAGGAGGGTGAAGAGATCAGTACCTGCCCCTCCACTTCCTCTCACAAGAGTGTTGAAGACCACAATGAGGTCTCCCTTCAGTCTCTTCTTCTCCAAGCTGAACCAAATGACCTCAGCTGCTCCTCATAAAATGGTCTGAGTAAATCTTGGATAAGATTTTTTTTCCCTCAAAGTATGACAAAATACAGTCAGAAAAATCCAAATGCTTTCAGACACTCTTCGTTTGCTTTGAATTTTTTAGTCACTCAAATTCATGAAATACAATAACATAGACAAAGTTATATCCTTTCATATACTCAAGAAAATTTGCACTACATTTAGAAAGAAAATTTACGCTATATTTAGAAAGAAAATTTTGAGGGGTTGTGCAATACAAATTTTTCCAAAATGAGGTGAAACAGTCTAAAAGAAGGAACATATTAAAACATTCTGAGTAACAAGCTTGGGATCAGCTGCCTCTTTCAGGTGGCTTGTCCTTTCTACTTTTACTGAGAAGGGCACATTTGATGGTAATGTGAAAGAGATATTTTGCTCTGTGTGAATTCCAGGTTCAGTTTTTACGTTTGCTGGGTGAGCAGCCTGCGTGCATCCAGGATGTTGCAGGTGTGTGTTGGGCTGCAGAAGTGTACAGTGAGTTGCTGCTGCTGAGGAGTGCTGAAGCTGCCCTCAGATGTGGCAGGCAGCTGGCAGACTGCTGTGCTGCTTTCAGGCACAGGTACTCTCTGTTCACATGTTTATCTTGCAGACCTAAAATGCCTCTTGGCAAAGTACCTCTGTCTCTTCCTTATGGCCCCCTTCTTCTCGGGTGCTGGTGGCATAGTAAATGCAATTCACTGCCTTCTCTGTTATTTCATGTGCAGCCAGTAAATTTGGATGTAACTGTGATCACCTTCCCTAGGATCAGACCGGAGAGAGAGTATTCCAGTCAGACTTACTGAGTCCAGAAAATACACAAGCAACTTTTTGTTGTTGTCTGCCTCAGGACATAACAGCAGGGTGAAAGACCAGTTCTCAGGGGCCAAGCTTCTTCCTACAGTGGATATCTACCTAAAATACTTTAGTTTTCACAGCCTAGAACGTGTCCTACTTAGTTTGGACTTCCATTTTTTTCTCTAAATAGTTCCAACAACTGTGTGATGGCACTATACATATTTTACTGACGTGTTTAAGAACACACAACCTTCTGAGCATGTTACAAAAGTGCACAAAAATGACAGGGAAAGGGGGCTTGGTTGGTTTTGGTCAAATAAAATACATTTGGCTTTAGAAACTATTCTTGGTTTAACTCTAGTCTAATGCCTCTTTCTATAGCACTCACTTTTGAGTGATATGCTTTGTTTTCCATTTTAAGAAATGGCTGATAAAATGTTATGCATGGAAAAAAAATGCTTGCCTGAGTGTTGACACCCATTCATTGGGACGAAATCTGACAGTTTTACTTGAGATTCAAAAGCATGCATTACTCTTGATTGTACCATGCTAAGAAGGATGGGATCAAGTCTGAAGAATGCAGACATTCCCCAGCAACATCTGCTTTTTGCCTTCAATGATGCTTTAGTAGCTGACAGAGTGGTAATGACTTAACAAGTGCAATGTCTGATTAGAGTCATGTTTGCAGCACAACTGCTTCAGGATAATTGAGTAAGAAAATACTGTTCTTGGAGAACATTATTTCTTTAATTCTTTAAGAGAAACCAAATCAGACTCCAAGACTGGCACATTTTTTCCTTCCTGTAGTATACAATGTTGTGGAATCTAACGGGACATTGGAAAGGCATAAATAATCCATCTAAAGCTTCCCAGCATGGGAAGTGTCTCAATATAGAAGGAAGAAGAGCTCTTTGAAGGCTGAAATATCAATGTACAGCAGCTGGTTTATATCTGTGGGTTCTTCATGTTCCTGCAAATAACTGTAAAATTGGGCATTTTTTGTTTTTTTAGATGAGTCTGTATGTCTTCTGTGTAGTGACAGAAGGCTGGCTGTCTTTGTGCTCAAGCAGTACTTTGTAAAACAGGGAAGAAAAAGTACAGACATTTGTTCTGCCACCCTGATGCAGACTGAGGGCCAGACTGCTACACAAATAACTCTGAAGTAGCAGCAAGTCTACTAGAGTTTTGAGCTGCCTCTCTTCAAAGGCAAGGAATTAGTCTGACAGGAAAGCAGTAAAGTGTGTGGACACTTCCCTTCCTGCTACAGATAGAAGAGTGAGAGTATGGGAGATCTTCGAGATCCATGGATCTTTGGCTGCACAACGTATTTGTCACCCTAGAGGGATATCCACCAAGTAGCCCTCCCCACAGGTGAGGAGATGAGTTATAGCTGGCAGAAGCATTGAAATTTAAAGCCTCATCAGCAAACATTTTGGGGAAAAAACAAGGACTCATAAAGCAGTTGTCTGAAAGCAATGCCTAGCAAACTAGGAGCTCCTATGCTTTCATTTTAAGTGGTCTCTCTCTGGCCACTCTTCATAGTGAATGGGGCTTAAAACTCCTATTTCCGCTGTTTCATCAGGCATTCAGCTGCAATATGCTGCGGTAATTAGCAAAATGCTGATATAAATGCAAAACACATTCCACTTGTTTTCTATCAACAAGTTGGTGGATTTTTCTATGCAAAAACAGAGGGATAAGTCACCTCTTCTAGCGCCTTTGGGTAGTCAGTTCTGGCATGGTCAGCTTGGGTAATGGCAGAAATACAAAATCTAGGACAAAATAATGCTAAGTTAAAACAGCTTCAAGAGGAAAATGTTCCCATGGAGACAAGGTTCTGGAGCAGATGTTCTTCTGGGCAAGTGGCAGGGCAGAAGCACTCTGCCACAATCTGACCTCTGAGCGTGGTCTTCTCTGAAGTGACTGTTTTTTCTGTAGAATGTCATTCTTCATCACATCTCTATCTCAGGAACTTGTTGACAAATATTAATTAAATATTCAGCATTAGAATTTCCCTTGAAACACTTTTCACCACATTCTACCATATCCCAAGGCAGCTAGAAGAATGTAGTAAGCTTTACTTTAACAGTTTAATGAGGCTGTACAATGTCAGGACAATGTGAAACTGCTTTGGCTCTGAGGGTCCATTCCCTGGCCTGCAGTAAAGGCATAAACACATGTCATCTCACAAGGATCTCTGACACTGACCATAACATAACCACGTGTGGAGATCTGTGGCCTCTGAGCTCTGAATGAACTGTAAAGTATATTACAAGCTAAAATCCCTTTCAGAGGTCTGCACAGGGAGCATGGGCTGCAGGTAAGTTGGCATATGATAAAAGAAAGCATTATGTTTCCAGCATACACTTGGGAAAAGTACCTGCAATCAGACCTTCACAAAAAGCCTGCGATAACTTTCTGAAGCATACACCAGCAGTGTTCAAAAAGCACATGGGGCTGAAAGCTCAGCCCTAGGCTGGGAGCTGATAATGCAGAATGAGGGTTAGTTAGTGACTCAGCAAGTTGTGGGGAAAGTGAAACAAGTGAGAGTGCTGTGGGTCGGGTAGAGGGGTGTCTGCCTATGTCTCAGAGTTAATTTTTCATAGCAGTTTGATGTTTAAGTCTTTATCTCAGATAATGGTTAATGGTGTCCTTAAATTATCTTTGCTTAAGAAAAAGGATTGTGTGTCTTGCATTAAGAAGTGCGAGGGCTTGTGGGTTTTTTTGGTTTTGTTTTTTTTTTTTTGTTTATTTTTTTCTCCCCTATCTGCAGATAATAGTGTTCTCTTATCTACATCACAATTTATGACAATTTCTAGAATATGCAATATCAGGCAGCTCTGAGGCTGTATCAAGCTCTGGAAAGCCCACAAAGCTTGTATAATATATTTACCATACTAAAGGTATGGCAAATGCTGAAATAGTGTTATTTTCTAGTAGTGAATATCATAAATGTTAAGCATGTTACAGTATAATATTAGAAAGCTTCAAAACATCCTGATACTTGGACTATATAGTCTAATGAATTGAAATCTGTTAATTCTGGATACAAGACTGTTTTCAGTGAAATGAAAATTGGGGGTTGAGCTGTGTTGTGAGAATATGTGTAGAATATATACATTTCTAAATTCATAATGAGAAAAAGTTTAAAAGTTATGGGAGTCGCAGTGGAATGAATCAATGAATTTCAAAACAATTTCAATTTAAAATCCTTCCCTTATCCAAACAGCAGCCTTTTTAACACACACAGAAACATGCATGGCTCTTACATAATTCCTGCATGTGTAGGGTGTGTGTACTTGGGCTTCTGCATAAGACAGAAAAAAGACAGATCATCTTTCTGTCAGTAAGACACCAATTTAAAAGAGGAAAGTAGGAGCTGGTAAGAGTAAGAAGTTATTTACAAGAGAGTCATTGCTACACTCAGCAAAGTGCAGTGGCGAAGGTGGATGTCTGTTCAGAAACATAGAATTTGTAAGAAATGCACACTGATTATAAACCCCTCTGATTTCTTATTGCTCATCTTTGCTCTCCATCAGAGCACAGGGGTTTGCACAGTGTGTGATTGTCAGCTAGAAGTGAAGGATAGGCACAGGCAGGTACCTCACTAACTCACCCGGACAGGAGCGAGTGTGCATTCTGTAAGTCAGATGGCAACAGCCCCCTGATTACAGGAGAGGTGGGAAACTCCCTCTCACTGGAATACTCCCTTTCCCTGGCAGAAGCTAAACCCCATTATGGAAGTGTATTGTTCCAAGTGTCCTACTGGTTGTGAAGCTGATCAGCTCATGGCCAGCCCCACCTGGGAGATGATCTGAGCAGTATCTGAAACTGTCACTGAGGAAATTCGCTCCCAAGTACCTAATGATGGTGTGGAAAGCTAAAGCTACAGTTGGATGAACAGGGGAATAAAGGGGAAGCTGCTTCTCAAAATTGTACATTTTAATAAGGCCCATATGAGTGCATGGTTCCAGGAATGCAGTATTTCTCAAAACAATCTGGGTTTCAGGTTTGAGGAGTCAAACAAGGTTGCTGGATTATTGTCTCAATCCCCAAAGATGACAGGGAGGAGCGCCTTTAAATGGCAGTGTGGCACGTAATGAGTGATATGGAGTACTTCCCTTTTTAGGGATGTTAGATGGTTATTTTTATTTATTCTTATTCTTCCATAACACAAATATGTGAGAGTCTCTCCTCAGAAAACACTGTGAGGAAAAAAACCACAGATAGGTCCCCTGAGCGCTATTCTCAGTATGAGAAGTTGGAATATCAGCGGAATGAATTTCAAGCAGGTAAGCATCTCTGCTGTTTGTGAGCTCTGAATATCTGACAGCATGGGTAATCTGACTGGCATAAACCAGTCTCAATAAACCATGGGAAAATGAACCACAGTGGTACAAAAAGATTGCATTCTGAAGAGTAAGTCAGAAAATAGCTTTGAAATTTGTAAAAAAAATGTCCTGGTTTTGGCCAGGACAGGGGTAGTATTTTGCAACAGCCTTGAAGGGGTGGAACCTGGAGCTATGTGGGCATGTCTAGGTTGCTATTCTATACCATCCCAGGTCACCACTGGAGAGTGAGGTTAAGAGATTCTTGCTTCTGGGAAGACGGGAATAGCTTCAGGTTGAGAAAAAGTGTGGCAGGAGGAGGAAACCCATCCACCATTGTTCATTGTGGGATCCTCAGTGAACATTT
This sequence comes from Grantiella picta, assembly GCA_013397955.1. NCBI lineage: Eukaryota > Metazoa > Chordata > Aves > Passeriformes > Meliphagidae > Grantiella > Grantiella picta. The sequence continues at coordinate 202,889 of VZRM01005305.1, read as the reverse complement.
TGCATGTAAATCACCTCATTTGTACACTTTTATTATTAGTATTGTTGATGTTGCTATTTGTTTTTCATATCTCATTGGTGTAAATTTTTCTTATCTCAACCCATACCCTCTGCCTCTAGTCTCTCTTACTGGAGAAGGGAGGGGAGAAACTTGTGGTTTTCTTTTAGGTGGGAATACTAAATTGGGGAATATCATTCCTAAATGACAAAAGCCTTCATCTGGCCCTTTTTCCCAGAAGCAAGAGTCCCTTACTTCTTCCCTGGCAATGATGTGAGTGGAAGAGAACAACCTTGACACACCCACATAGCTCCAGGCTCTGCCCCCTCACAGCTACTGTGAAAAATTTAACTCTCTCTCCTGGCCAAAACCAGGACAGTTATAATTCTACTTAGTGGATCTAAATATTGCTTTATTCATGAAGACATTACGAACATCTTCATGTTCAACATAGCCAGTTCCAGATGTATTATGAGTATACCCAGAGGCTGGTAATGAAGATGAAAAATGAGGTGTTACATTGTTTCAAAAAAAGCAGATGTGAATACGTAGACTATACCTGTCTAGTAATTCACATCTAGGAACTTACTCCCTACTCGCTAGTATTCAAATTATTAGTGTTGGAAATAAACTTAGTATGCTTGTCTTTAGCGCTGTCATAGCTAGCTTGCTAATAAATGGGAAAACCAAGGATTAGTGTTAATAACAGTTCAGATAATTGGAAATAAAATGTAGCCCATGGTAACTCAAATATTCATTACCACATTTTTATTCCAAGGAACCTGTTTTCAATAATGGATGCAAAGTATGTGTTACTGTCACAGTTCATTGTTTAATTAGTTTTCTGATCAAACAAATTAATGAAGGAAGACCTAATAAATCATGCAAAAGCAGAACGAAGTACTTAGTTAATATGTGTTGCATTGATTAATGGTGATATGAAACCGCAGCAATCTTGAAATAGTGGTTATGTGTGACCACACACAATTACAAGGGCACCTTCAAACATATTTCTTAAAAAAAAACCCACAAGAACTTCCCCCAATCAACCAACCAACCAAGACTAAAAACATAAACAACAAAACCAGCAAAACAGTAAGAAAAAAATCAAACCAAAAAAACCCCAAAAACCCCAACAAAACAAAACAAAAAAACTCAAAACAAAAAAGTTATTTTGAAGTCCAAGTGAAAACTGGATCTCTGTGGTTTCCTAGCAGTGCTGCTGTGACCAGTGCAGGGTGGTGCAGCGTGATGGGAAGGAGATGCCATGGATGCCCTTGACCCCTTTACCAAATGAGCAGTAGTTGGGTACAGGCTCCAAGGGAGGCAAAGCCTTCGCTGCAGCTGAGCCAAGAACTCTTCTAAGAAACCCAAAAAGGAGCCATGGCATAGAGGACGTTGATGAACATGAGCTTGGAATTTTGATTGTGCATTCATGCATTAATAGCAGGTGGCTTTCTCAGGATTCCATGAAGAAAGATGAGGGATGTCCATGCACACCTTTTCCAATGCAGGCTATGTGACTACAAGCAAACCTCTTATTCCATAACCATGACAGACTAAGGGAGCTGCCTTTGAGCTCTCCCTGTCAGGCACTCTGAGGGAATACCATTCCCTTGAGCTGGGATGCCTCTCAAGGTTGCTCTTTAGGGCAGAGAGATCCTCTACTAATGACAGAACTTTGTATGAGTCTGATTAAGTTCCCTCTAAATTTCAACTGGGCTGCACTCCAGTGACTCACCCCTTGAGCTGCAATGTCTCTCAAGTTTTGAAACACCTTACCTGAGAACTGAAAGATCTTTACCCAAGGTGGAGAGATGCCTTACTCATAACAGATCATTGGGAAGTGGCTGGGAGCATGCTAAATCAATACCAATGATAACCAGGTAGCTAATGCCTTTAGGCATAAATCATTGTCCAAGCCTGAGACTAAGATTGGACCTAACAGCACCTAAGCTCTCTCAGGTGTTTAGAAAGCAAAGGTGCCCAGTCTGAGGCTCATGACTAAATGGGAGGGTCTCCCTTATCCCTTTGATTCTTTGGTCTGGTCTCTGTGTAAATTATTCTAGCTCAATTCTAACTTGATTTCCCTTTGTATGTTTCATCTGTGTAGTAAGAGAGTGAACTTTGCCATCAAACTTTATTAAATTTTGTAAAATTGCACTTTTACAAATACATATTAAAACCACTTTTGCCAATATCTTTGACAGTGATTCTCTGAGCAGCCATAAATCCCTCATCCACATCATGGGCCTCTGCAGGGCATAATGTGGTAGCATCTCTCTCAGTAGTCAGGAATTTTGAGGTGAGAGTAGTTGTCAGTTATGATGATGGCAGAAAATACACCTCTTCTTGCTTGCAGAGAACATATTTTGAACTATCTTTTTACCAGCCCCTAACACCAATACTATTCACTACGTTATTCTAAGCTTATAGTTTTATGGCTGTGTTATGGCACTGCCAGAAATACATGCTTGGAAACCAAAGGGTAAAATGAAGGTGAGCAAGAATGACATAATGGAAATATGGAGGAATGAATGGAAATAATTTTATGCAGGTGATAAAAAACGGGGTTGTCATGACTTAGGTACACTCTGTTGGATCTAGAATCACAGAATCATAGAAACATTGAGGTTGAAAAAGACATTTAAGATCATCAAGTCCAGCTGTCAACCTAGCACCCCTACCATGCTCACCATCAAACCATGTCCTCAAGGGCTATAAGAACATACATGACAGTTGTGTGTGATGTGTGAAAGAGTAGGATACCCAGACCACTTGAACCTAGCGAGGAATATTGACTTTTATATTTTAATTTAGCTTCAATTTTTAATTTGTAAGCTGCTGATACATACTTGAGACTTACATTTCCTGCAGTGCTGTGCCCTCCTCTCAGTCTCTACAAGGACTGATGGTATTTCTTCAAACTCTGTTAAGCTGTTCTCTCACCTGCCACAAAGTTTGTTGGCAACATGAGACACTTGGCTGAGCAAGCTACTTGGTGCAGCTGCAATTTGGCCCATTAATTTAGCTCTTCATCTAAGGAGGGATTCTAGGATCATCTCTTTCCCACTTAGCTCTGAGGATTTGTGGGTACATAATGTTCAGATGATCAGACAGATTTACAAGCTCTGAAACAGCAGAAAAAGGTAGGAATTTCCAGTAAGCAGGTGTAAAGCACCTGAGTTGCTCCAAGACTTTGGAAATTCCCAGTGGCCTCAGATTCTAATATGTGCTGAAATATTCTGAAAATTCTTGCCCTGCATACCTTCCTCCAAGTCCCACTGCTGGGGTGTATTACAGCAAGGTTTTCCTCAGCCTACCCTCAACAGCAAGGCAACTGTTTGCCTTGACTTGCCTTTGCAGAATCTCCCAAAGGGCTTGCTTCCTGAGGCAGGTACTTGCTTTTCCTCTCCTTGTACAACCCCAGGGGAGATTCCCCCACAAACTGCTATGATTAATGCATACACGATCAGCTTCCTCTCCGAAAATTGTTCCTTTTGATTTCCAGACAAACAACAGAAAAAGGATGGAACAAGTTATTCACCTGCCAGAGGAACAGAGGGAGCTGACCTGGTTTCCCTCAGACAGAGCCGTGACTGGGAAGGAGAGAACACGAGTTCGGTTGGCTGAGCCTTCACAAGCACTTTATTCATGTACTGCAAACTCCACTACCTTCCAGTTAAGAGAGAAGTGAGGTTACAGTTTTCCTTCTGCAGAGCACCTTACTACACATCCAAAAGGAACTTCTCTGCAGTTGTTTCTTTTAAGTTGATTTCCTATGAGATGAAACTGGCTGTTTACAATATTCTTGGACAAGGCAAATTAGATTTAAGATCCTGTTGTTGGAGTATTTTCAAAGGAGAAAGCTCATAGTCGTTACCAAATATAACATGTTTTGGTATGTTTAAAAATGTTCATGGATGGTAGAGAAAATTCAGGAAAATGATACAAAAAAAAAAAATTATGAATATACACAATATTGCACAGTTGAGCAATATACACAACCCCCAGCTGGATTGTGTGTATTTGATTTGATATATTTTAAAGAGGCAGAAGAGAGGTAGAAGCAGAACAGAACCACTCATATTACCTTTTGATTGACAGTGTTGACAGGATTTTTCCTTTGAAAAGTGAAAATTCATACAACCTGACATCATTATGAAACCAAGGGCCAAAACCCCAGGATCAGCTGGAAAGTAAATGGAAGAAATGCCATAAGCAGACAATTTTTAAGTTTGTCCTAAAGTTTATATTAATTCGTTTTGGAAGAATTTCTTAGGTTTTAGTTAAAGAGGAGTTAGCTTGGAAACCATGGCAGTCTGGTCCTCTGATGGTGAGGTGAATCAGCCCTGTGCTTTATCTTTCTTACAGCTCCTACACAGCTCTCTATTTTAGGTGTACTGAGGATGGGGTCCAGAAGTAATTTGCTAGTTTTGTGTCATCATTGCAGGTTGTGCCATTATACAGAATTAAAGGAGATAATATGCAACATCTTCCTCAGAAGCGAACAGAGAGATAACAGGAGCAATAATTATTCTATGAAATAGGATGAGGGAATTTTTATGGTGGGTTATTGTGGCAGCAACTTTGGTTTAAATAACAAAAACTGAACCTAGTAAGACTAAAGTGTGCAATCTGTAATCCCACACTTCTAGAGGAGGAATAACAAACATATGAGCTATGTTCAGACACAGAACTCATCAGGTACTATCTCTTCCCATCATATTCACTTAAAGAGACTTCAGGGATGCTGTGTCTAAGGGTGTCAGCCTCTGCTCCTGAAGTGGAAAGTTGAAAAGCACGCTCAGAAGAGATCTCCCCTGTATCTTTTGAATGGATGAGGTTCAAACATTCACTGTTCACTCCCTGGTTTACAATAACTTTTGTACCCCTGTAGAACTCCCCCTGACTTTCAGAGAGACAGGATTTCACTCCGGGTATTTGATCTCCAAAATATCAGGTTCTTTTTCTTTTTATTATTTTCTGAAATGGTACACTAATTTTAAATAATTTTCTTTTAAATAAGTAGAACAGTAATTGCAACTCAAGAAAAAAGAACTATTCAGTTTGATTAAGAATTTTAGAGAGGCTTTCATCAGAAGTAGAAACCAGGCTTTTCAAAACAGTTAACTTGAACCAATTAATTCACTTGAACTAAGTGAAAAACAAAGATTTTTTTCTTTCTACAGCAAATTCTCTAATGTGAGCCGAAAGCTCTGGAGATCCACCTTTTTCTTCATGGAGACAAAATAAAGGTATTGAAATGTTTCATGTAAAGTGGTGTAAAGAGACACTTGTCAATGCAAAGAGTTTTCCACTGCTTTCGTTAGTTTGACTAATTGTTTTCCCAGCCTAATTAACCAAAAGTTGTTTCCTGCTTTTTTTTGCTTTTTTTTTTTTTTAATTTTTTGGTGGAAAGGTGATTCTTTCAAAAGCCCTTCTCTGTGACAATCAGAAAACTCAGGTGCTTTGTTCCTTGCTTAAGCCATCAGTTGATATATCTTGTGGGGATGAAAATGAAGATAGAACTTCACATTGAACCAACCAAAAGAGTTGGTTCACTGTAAAGTTCTATGGAACCCCCCAAAAAATCACTGGACTGTGTTAAATAGAAACAATCACCCTTGCCAGAAGCACAAGGTCTGAACAAAAGACAAATATGGTCAGTGTGAAGAAGACAGAGGTCACATGTGGGCCACACCAGAAGAGGTGAAGGGACTTACCTGCTCATGTACCTGGGGTGAGAGGAACAGATTCCTCCACCTTCAGCTTCCACATTTCTTGAGGTGAGTTCTGTGAGCAATGAATGAAAAGATGCTACCCACTGAACCTACTTTCTTTGCCTAAGGAAAGATGACCATCCAAACACTGAACTTTGCTTGCCACACAATGCAAATGAAAATACGAAGGGTTGTCTGAACAGCCGTCCCAAAGACTGAGAAATTACAGGATGGGCAGACCTGCAGGGGTGTCAGATCACTTAGAAAATTGATATATCATGAGGTATGAGACCTGTCACAGCTTCAGACAGCTGAGTTGTGATTTGGATAATCGTTTTTTACTCTTCACCTATTTTAATAAACTCGGGAGTTAGAGACATCAAAGGCATTTGTGCCCTGTGACAGTTTGTTGCTAGCATATAAAAGGTGAGATGTGATGGACATTGCTTGGGTGAAAGACCATAATGAAGCCCTGCAAGCTCCAGCCCTCTGCTCCTTACTGCCCACCTGGAACAATAGAGATTGTTTTTGTAACCCTCTTTAAAGGTACAGATGATGCTAGAACGTGTCTGTGGCTTTAGGGCACCTCAAGAACAATGTACGTAAAGCACCATGCAAACATTATGAGCTGCAGTTGCACAAATTAATTCAATATACTCCAAGGCTAGTGCATGTTCTGCCTTGGTGCCCACAGGGTGAGAGAGACTGAAGGAGGTCTCACTCCTTTCTTTTCACTGACACCCTCTCCTATTTCTGAACAAAGCTTCAAAGGCTCCTGTGTCTAAAGCTTGTTTGAGCCCTTGCTCAACATCCTGAAAGCTGAGGGATGTGGCAGTGTTTGCAGGAGGGATCAGGCAGGGCAGCACTGTCACACTGATAGCTGGGGATGGCTCTGGCTGCATGTGGGGCCCCAAGGGCAGAGCTGCCTGCTAAAGTGAGCCAAGAGGGGTGCAGTGTTGCTGTTGTGAATCTAAGAATGAAAACTCTGAGAAATGAATGGCACAACACTGCCAGAAATACTGTGTGTTTCAAGCAAGGCACCTCTGTGTAGAACATGGTGAGATTACTGTGAATGGGAATAGGGATAAGGCAAAGACAGCCACACATATTATGTGTTTCTTACTGGTTTTATCCCAGCATCTGTGTGGATGAGGTGTAGGATTTTATGTATAGCTGCCTGGGAAGATTACACATTTGACTACATTTCTAACCATTACTACCAACTTCTTATATATTGTCACCACTTGAGATATGTGTGTGTGTGTGTGTCCTATGAGCTTGTGTACAGTTGTATGTGTTTGCCCAGGAAAATCTTTCATCCAAGTTTTTTTTGCTGGCTATACCAGTATATCACGTCTTTCGACTCCTACAAAGTCATTGCGGTTGCAATCAGGTTTTTCTTGAAATGGACATTTACCAGAAGTGAGGCATCAACCAGTCAGACATCAACAAGTGTGTTGTTTTAGGAGATACTTTCTGATCAAAAAGTCTGTTTAACGTGAATTGATTACATGGATTGTGGCTAAACTTATTGTAGTTACTCTTTGAGTACTTACACTCACTCTTTTTGAGCACCTAAACTTACTCTTCTTGAGCTAAAATTTCTCAACTTTGATGTAAAAGTCTGAAATTAAAAGCAAAATTAACATTCCTGATCTTATACTATTTTAAAGGTTGAAGTCCATCTTGTTCACAGGATAAAGTATATTGTCCAATATTCTGTTAATAAAGGTAATTTTTGTCAGGATTAGAAGGTGTATGCTGGTGTCACTAGCAGTAGGTTAAAACATTTAAGCATATCCCAGTCACTAATTAAAAAAGTCTGCAGTTTTATTTCTATTCATGCACATGCAAATATTTTACTTCATACTGACATTTTTGATAGGGGCCATGACCAGAATTTTCCTGAATAATGCTCCAAATTATGTTGCCAGCAGCAAATTTAATTGTTGTATGCATACGGCACATTAACATTTATTTGCACTTTGTTCCTTTCTTGAGTTGCACTGCAGATGCAATGGCAAGCTGTCACATTGTAAAAATTAAAATAAATGTCATGGGCAACAAACTTATGCCATGTCATACTAAGATATCTTCAGGGCAATATGCAATAAAGCCTAAAATCATTTAAAAGCTCACTCTGGATGCCTTTCAATCAGTTTATGACAGCACAGAGAGGCATGAGAAAGTGTTTTCCGATGCCATTTCTTCTTCTGGTAGATCATTATAGGCAGATCTTTTTCTATTTCACACTGAAATTCTTTAACTCATCTCTCTCAGCTTTCACCACCTTTGGCATCGACAGTTTCTGTGTCATCTGGTGACAAGTCAGTTATCCAGTTAATCTGAAGAGATGGAAGGATGAATCCTTTGTTCTGGTCACCTGTTGTTGCTTAGGTATAAGGATGCCAGCTGTTCTGGGACTCTGCTGAAAATGGGCTGGCATTGATGTGCACTGCTTGTGTGGCTTGATAGACAAGTATCTAGTTCAGAGAAGAGTAAGCCAGAGCAGTAATCTCTGTGGCATGGAGCCAGTGCTGTTTCATTTGCTGTCAACAAGTAAAATGTATAGGTAGCTATTTTCACCTGTAAAATGTAGAAGTAAAATTCCAGATCACTGAAAAAAAGGGATAAAATTAACTTCTGTTCCCAATGGTTTATCCTAAGCTTGTGTAATCTCAAAGGCTTTTCTCTGCCCAAATAGTTCCAGTAGTTTCCTAGCTCCTGTCCCTGCTCAAGCCTGCTGACTGTATTTCAGGCTTGACTATCTCCAGTGAACAATTTTTCCTGTCCTGAGAATAGAAAAGGAAGTCTACTGTTAAATCATGTACAGAATGGGAAAAATTTCCAACAAAACAAGGAGAAAGAGGAAAGACACTTCTAGAAGTACCTGGGATTGAATCTTGTTTCTTTGTAGCAAGATTTATAACATTTCTCAGTGCTTTGGTAACAGTGCAAGTGCACCTGGCTCTCAGTGATGACTGAGTGTGATTATGTGTGATCTTCTCTTTTATCTTTGCATAAAAGTACATATTTTATACTGTGACTGAAAAATAGCATGGCTCTTCTTCAGGGTGCAGCTGGATGGAGCTTATCTTCCCCCTCACAGTCTGTCCCATGAGCTTTTATGTCTGTGCAAGGATGTTGACACAGGAGGAGGAATCAGATCATCTCCCAGAGGCCCTGCTGTGTTCACCTACGACACCAGGGGAGGTATCATAGCCCGGGGTTTTAGGAGAGTCCAGATTGTAAATAAATGTCATGTCTTCAAGGTGGGATCAGCTAACTTAAAAGCAAAACACCTAGATATGATGAGACACTGAAAGTTTGCTGCTTTTATTGCAATGAGATGTTTTTTTATTCATAAAGCTCATGAGACCTCTAGGTATAGCAAAACAAAAAACTTCTTATTTACTGATGCAGATAAAAAGAATAACAGAGTCTGTTGCAACCTTAAAAAAAAAATCCCATTAGAACTGGTGTTTGCAAAATGGAATATCATTAAATGTGCAATTTCATCAGTTTCTCAGTTAGCCAGAGCAAAGGCATAACTGACAAAGAGTTTGCCACACCATCTGGGTTCTTTAATATAAGATCTCAGTACTGGTGATACTTGATTCTATGATGCAACTTCTCTTTTTCACTTCTCTAAAGAAAACGTGTTATCTCTGCTCTGTCTTTCAAATATTTGTCGCCCCAGTGCAGTTAGCAGTAATACAGTAAGACAGAAAATGCAGTATGCTTTGCATTTTTATGCCTAAAGAATGGTATAAATGGCTGCACCTTCAGCATGGTGTGACAGACTGGTGCTACCACTGCGGTCAGCATAACCCTGAGGGGCTGAGCAGAACTCTCCACCCCAGTGCAGCTGGGTGTGCAGGGTGTACCAGACTGTTGGGTACTCTCCTGTGATGGTCTGCCAGCTGCTGGGCACTGGCAGCAGACACGGGAGCATTAGGCAGGGAGAGTAGGTGGGCTCTGGAGTTTTACAGGAGTCTGCTACACCAGCTGGTCTCAGAAAGTGAGAGGCTGGGTGGTGTGCAGCGAGCTCGGTCAGCAGGGATCTGCTCACTGAGCAAATGTCTGTGCTTACCTTAGGAGCAAGCTCTGATAACAGTGCTGAGTCCAAAAGTCAAGCCTAAAAGTCAAATCCAAAAGCAGAGTGGTTTCACAACCCATACAAAAGCCCACAAAAGCTTCCAAAGGAACACCCTCTGTGAAACAGAAGTGCAGGGAGATAGATGGAAAATGAAGGGATAACCTTTCCTGTTGTTTTTGCTGTAGTGAAAACAGATGGCAATGCACAAATTTATGAGGATTAAAAAATAGCAATTAATCTTTCTTCAGACATGGATCAATGCCTCCTTCACTCAGCTCATCACAGGAGGGCTGGGGCTCTCGGAGCTCAGTCCATTTACCAGAAGGTGGTGCTGGCTGGTCACCCTGCCTTGCCATTAGTTATTGACAGGATTATTCCAGTGTAACTTGTTGCCCTGGCGTGCAGGAATTCAGCACTGTATTTTTTTTTTTCAAATCAGTGTAGAGCAGCTGCTACACAGAATTACTTGGATGGCATCCTAGTGACTGCAGAAACACAGTGGTACTTGAAATTTTGAAATTATATTAAGCAGAATGTCCACCTTTGTATTAAGACTGAGAAAGAAAAGCTCAAGTGTTTGCAGGCAATTATAAATAATTCCAGAGGAAGAGTTGATGGTGTTGAAATTCAGCTATTAGAAATGCAAATGACAGATCCAGCATAAGCTGTGGACTCTCCTGCCTTTGCTATGATGCTAGGGACAAGTCATTTCATGCTTCCTTGCCCATGCAAAATGGGTGAGCAAATTGTTTCTGAAACATAAGATATTGGACTGGTCATATGAAAGCCAGATGGCATTTATTTCCAGTTAATGTATGGCAAAAGATTTGTCTTCATACCTTTAATATGAATCTGGAGATAGGGTCATGATAACAAAAAGCGGAATTTGTTTTTGGCCGTAGTCACACTGTAAAAGGGGTGACTTTTTTTAGTAGAAATCTTAAATTCAATGCACGGATGTTATGCAGACTGTGTTTACACTGAACACCCTTCCCAAAGGAATTAAATAGGTTCTTTCAAGAGTGGTAGAAGGTGGGAGAATTGGATTCTGACAGCAAGTGGAGAAAACCCTTGAGAGAACAGAGCACATCAGTGGTCAGTAAACGGGATTTTTAAAAATTTCTTGGAGTAACATATCCCTGTAGAACTGAAACTAGTAGTCTGCAGCTTCAGAACTGAAATTCGACTCATTACTGGCAAAAACCCCATTTTTGTTATTTATTATTTTGTTATTTGTAAAAAAACCCCATGAGATGATTTGGACAACAAGCAATAGACTCTTTATGCATGAGGACCTCAGTAGAATAAAGACAAAATACCACAAGAAAAAAACATCGCATTGAAATTCATGATGATGATGATTTTACTTAAATCATGGAGAAGTATGCAATCCATAATCATACCCTTTTGTGCGTGTGCTTTTTAATAAACTTTTGTTTGTATATGTGAAAATTTCATTATTAGAAAACTAAGGAGACTTGTGGTGTTTATAATCTTTCCTAGCTTGCTGTAAAATTTTAATTATTGTGTATTTAATTTGATAAATTAATGGACTTATAATTACACACTTATTTACTCCAGACAAACAAAATCCAGAATCCCTCCCATACCTCATTCATTCTTGACTCTACATATTGAAAATATCATTCAAATTTTGGGACCATTTTTCTAGAAATGTTAGTTTTCCATTTTATGATTAATATGAACTTTGTGACAAACAAGCAAACATCAACTGCTTATGAAAAACACATACAAAGTTAATGAGGTATGAAAAATCACAATTTTTTAAACTATAAGGGGATCAAGGAAAATCTGTTCTCATTAAAAAAAAAAAAAAAACAAAAATGCAAACCATATAGGTCCTTGTCAGTTTTCACTGGAGTTGAAATTTCCCCTCCATGGAAATGCAGTTCTTCAAGTTTACTTTTACAGCCCAGGCATAGCATTGCAGTTATTATCCAAGCCCAATACAACAGCCTGAATAATTCTGGTCAGTTACAGCAGTGTGTTGTGCCAGTTTCCAGACAACATGCAGAACATCATGGTTCTATGCCTTTCTTCCTGAAACACATCTACAATTTTTCAGTGAAACATCTCTCCTTGATTCATTTTTTTCAAAGTGCCAAACAAGCCATGTTTCACCTCTCTGGCTCACAAGCACTGCACAGGCACAGCGTGCAGATATTATCTCAGTCCCATTAAAAGTAATTGCAGAGAGTAATGCAGATAATTATTTCTGACTGACTGAGTTGTTGATCTTTTCGGTTCAAGGAAACAATATGAAGATCTTCTGCCCTCTTTCCCAGCCTTGTCCTGTTTAATTGACAGGCCAGCATTACAGATTGCAGTCTCCTGTCAGATGACACTCTGAATTTAGAGCATAGTCTTACGTTGCTTTGCTGCTAAGGTTAATTAACATTTCTTTTTGCTAATACCAGAAACAGAAATGAGAAGGAAACAAGAAACTGGTATAAATGGAAATCAGCCAATTATACTCTGTGAACTTGACTTTAGATATTACTTTGTGACAGTTATGAGAAAAACAAGTGTATAATTTCTATTTTGTAGAAAACTTGTTTCTACATTTCAAGTCAGTATGTATTTGTAACGCATAAACACCATCCTGTTTTGGTTTTTAAATATTTTTTTAGGATTATAGCTTAATTTACTTACCTTTGAGTGACCTTTAATTCTTGACTATTTCCTCTTAAATATTTTCTTAAATATTTCTGTCTTTTATGTTAATGCTTTGCCAAAATGGTTCCAGTGCATGCCAGTTTTTCTTTGCATTATTCTGCTTTAGGAGAAATTCTCACCTTCCCTGAATGATTTCTCACACATTTCATGAAATTATTTCTAAGTTTCAGTTTCTACAGTTCCACTAAGTTTCATCACAGGAAAAAGAAATCACCCTCAACTAAGTTCTGAAGATCCACACTTGTATCAGGGCCCATTAAAAAAGTTGATTCCGCTAACGTCAGCCTCCCACCAGCAGGAGGATTAGCTCCTTCCAGCCACTGCTTTTTGGAAAAAGAATCAGTGCTTTTGAAGGCTTTTCTTGAATCAATCCCATTCATGGAGATAGTGATGGATTATAATATAACAGTTATTATAACAGTTGTAAGAGTGTAAGTCAAGCAGGACATATTTAAGTTTAACCTTGAATTGAACTGAGGAGGGGAATTCACAGAAAGGACACTGAGGTCACCACTCCTTCTCCCCAGTACTCTTGTGCCACACTGTACAGATGTTTGTCTGTCATCATTTCATCACTGTGAAAATGCCTTATATAAATACAGATCCATTTTTCCTTAAGAACTGAATTGTTCTGCTTCTGTCAATCTATGTCCATCCCCTTCTCTTTCCCTGTGGGAACTCAAACATGGGGGTAGGACCAGGCTCCTGAGAGAAGAGTCAGGGGGTGTTATGCAAGGGACCTGCTCCACAAACTCCTTCAGGCACAGCCATAAATGAAAGTGGGAGCACTGACAAAAGAGCAGCCTCATGGTAGCCCACACTGAACATTCACTGTTTCTGGCAGATTGTGGGAACTTGATGTCATGTAAGCTCCTCTGAAATGCAAGTGCACTTCAGGAATCCCAAAAGGGAAATATATTGTGAGAAAATGGTAAAATATCAAGAAAACTGGTCTGCAGAAATCAACTTTCAGTGGGAGGAACTGAAACCCCAAATCAACATGTTTGTAGCAGCTATAGAAAGCCAAGATGTTTTCTTTAGTATCAGCCTTAGACTAATAGAGGAAGGCTGCTGGCAAGACTCTCCTGTTTAATTACTTCATTTTCATCACAGACAGACTTTTATTTTGGTGATATTCCAGAATGCCCCAGGGTACCCTTCTTTGGACAACCCAGATTATAGGAAAAAAATAATAATTTCATTTAGGATATAATGCTCTCCCTGGCATAGGAAGTAGGGAATTATCTACTGATTTAAGGCTTAAAGATATATTTTCTTTCCTTTTTTAAATTTTTTTTTTTATTTTGGTATTTAACTAGACAAATCTACTGCATCAAAATGGGATCTACAGGAGCAGAGTATGATAGGTTAATTGGACCATTATTGTAGGATGGTACAATGCAATTATCACATCTGATATAATGGGGAACTGTAGGTTCACAGTATATTACAAACTATTGAAAATCCCATGACTGGTATGAAATTAACCATGTTCAACATTGTAATTAGGAAAAAAATTCTTAGTAGCAGTAATGTTGGCATACCTCCAGTTCCTTAAAAATACCAAAACTGTTCTTCCTGAATTCAGTGTTCTGCAAATTAAGACTAAGTACATTCAAAGTGATTCTGTCTCTTTGGGACTATATCACAATTCTGCAAAAGGTACAATATTAATGGTAGAGTATTTTGAAGAGTTACTCCAAGAATGCACATCAAATTAGAAAAATGAAAACTCTGTAATAACCTTTTTTTTTTTCTATGAGATGAGGCAAATATCAGATTATGTAACTCTGTATGCTTTGGGAATCTCATCAAAGATTTGAAGTGCAAGAAGTCCAATCCCTGTCCAAAAAACAGAAAGAAATTTTTCACCTTTCACCATTCCTAACTGACATTTATCTTGTCTATACTCAATCTAATGATGAAGATTTCAAGGCATTCTGTAATAATGTTTTCCTCCAGATCTTTCTTAAGAATGGAGACTATTGCCTGAGCACTGCCTAGGACAAACATGTTGCTGGACTAACTCGGTTTACACTGTGTCCCAAAAGTGCTGAGTGCCTCAAAATTGCAGTGAAGGCAATGGTGGGTGACTTTTGCTTTCATACTGAAAATCAGGTCACTATGTTTCTCAAGGTGAGAAGTAAGAGAGCAAGTAATAATTCTTAACCCAACTAATCTTTAACACAGCAAGCTGTTATTCCAACTAGAAACAATTCTCATACATTTTATGCTCTCTCTGTGAAAATTTGAGAATTCCCATAACTAAATACTTTCTGAGGTGTTCTTAGTATTTACCTTACAGAGGTTATTGAAAAGGCATGTGAAGGCTTTGAGGAAACCTTTTGGTTGCTGGATGGTAGCTATGTATATAATTGTGCTCTGAAGTTCCAGGCTCCAATTTAACTGACCATTTAGTTTGGTGAAACTAATAGTTACAGATTTTGCATTTATGGAGGAGCGTTATGCAGCTAAAATCAAACCTGTGTTATGTCTTATAGCTTTAATGACATTTAACACTTTGAATAGGGCAAATTATAGGAGGTGTTCTCAGAGTGCTTTCAGTCTGGTGTTTGCAGAGCTGAGCATTGTTTGAAACTCAGCAGAATGTGTCTCTTCTAAGCCATTCCTGTTGATCAAGCAATGAATGCCTCTGGGAAAAGCAGTTAACTGATCTCTGGAACTGCTCCTTGCAGCTCTGGTCTTCAAACATATTTCTTTCAAGTTATGAATATTACAAGAAATATTCAGGAAAATAATTTTCCAGAAGTACACCAAGTTCAAACACTGCTTCCGCACATAATTGGAATCAAACTACCCTCTTAATAAGACTTTGATAAATTTTCTGTCTCCATCTGCAGTAGTGTCCATTGGTCCAGACTCAGGAATTTGAAGATGCATTTACTCATGTGCATGCATTCTGAAAGACAACTGTCCTTTTCATGGGAATGCCTGAACATAAGGATACAAAACGTTTTGAGTTAGTAAGATTCCAGGATGAAAGATGGAGGAGATAGAAAATTATTCATAGAAAAGACCACACAAACCACGATGGATACTTTCTTCTTCAAGAAATGAGAAAAAAAATAGGACCCAAGTGGCCTGACCAAATAGGGCAGTTGCAATATAAATTGGCATTGTTTGAGCTAGTGAATAGGACCAGATGACCTTCAAAGATCTCCTTGAAGTTCTCAAATTACTCTTTGACTCCATAGGTGTATTTTTATAACACAAAAAGCATAGAAAAGTGCACTGCACAAGGTTTCAGGAGGACATTTTGTCCCTCCTCTCCCAGTTCAATGTCACCTGTTCTCAGATGTTCCCATTTCTCAGGACTGAAGCACTGGGACTTTTCCCTATGCATAGCTATTTATTTTCACATAAATCCACATAAATCCTCCCAGAAATATGTCCCAGCATCCAAAAATTCTTACAATTTGGAACTTTTTCTTGACATCAAATCTAAATCTCTCCTCATGTAATTTAAGCTGATTATATTTGCCCTAAACTCAGTGCTGGCAAAGAAGAGTTCATTAATCATTTGTTTTGCAGCTACCTTTTCTCCATTTGAAGCCAGCTGTACATCACCTTGGGGTGATTTTCCCCATAATAAGTAACCCAGATTTTCTAAGTCCACAGGGCATGTAGACATCTGAGCATTCGTGTTATTCCCCTTGAACCTTCTCTAATGAGTCCACAGATCTCAGGAAAACAAAGCCCCAACCTGGATGTAGCTCTACAGGTGACACCTTCCCAGTGCTGAGTAGAACTGAGATAATTTGAAATGTTTTAGCCATGAGCCTCCACTTAGTAGACCACAATATAATTTTGCCATTTTAAAATCAGCATAATATCACTGACTCAGTTTCAGCAGTAGGCATTTTAAAGCATGGTCCTCACCCTAAATGTTCTCAAACATTTTTCAATTATCACATTGCTATTATTATGTCTTTTGGTGAAATACAGCTCTCTACAACAAGAAACAAAAATTGGCTGGAATGCTATGGTACTCAGAAGGGATGTATTTCACAGGAAAATGTGAATATGGATTTTCCTAAATGCCCTCTGTGCCAGAGAAATACATGGCCTCTTCTGAAAGGAAGCAATGAATACTTACAGTCAAGTAATAATATCTTAGCGTGTGTTTTCAGTTAATTATTGCAAATATTTTGTGTTGCTTCGTCATCTGTTATCAGAAACAGCAGCAGGCTGCATTAAGTTTCCTATTCGTTGCAAAGGAGTTAAAAAAAAAAGGCATAGTTGCTGTACTTGGTTGGATTTCCTATTAGCTACAGCTTTACAGTGTAAAATTACTTTTTTACATTGTAATTTTCATCCTGTGTTCTCCGCAATGAAATACAATTGTTAACAATCATATTCTGAGGTACATCTAGAAATAATGAGGTGGCCTAGGAATGCTGCCTTCCCTACCAACAAAACACTGCCACTTAAATGAATGCTTCTAGGAATGCCTCAGGAGTATGCACAGGATGGATAACTTCAGATTACGTAAAATAATGATGCCTTATAGAAAGCTTTTTTAGTTCTTTCTATCTCAAACTACAGTAAAAAAACAGTGAAATATTGACCTTCAAATCCATCAGTAGTCACTGGATGCTTTCCTGCATGAGGAAAGCTGAGACAAGGGAGAATTGCGAGGCCAGTCTACAAAAGATCTATGGCAGAATGGGGCACATCCAATGCCTCCTGGTCTGAAAGGTGCAAAGCTATTGCTCATTTAAAGAACTGAAGGACAGAATGTGACTATTAAGCTAAATGAGACATGCCATGCAATATCAGGTTCAGGTACTTTGAAGATATACAGTAGGAGAGCAGGGAAGCCATGAAACGGCAGGAGTGCTGGCATTGTGCATCTCCTACTAAACTCAAGGCAAAAGCAAAGCTTCCCATTCATCTCATAAGTTGTCTATAACAGCGATCCTTAGAGTCCTCTAATAAATTACTGCCAACTTTCATGACTTTTCATGGACTACTGGGCATTCTTTATCTCAAACTTTTAACTGAAAACATATTTTTTGACCATTTCACAGACAGCAGTGGACTGTGGGCTCTAGTTTTGGAGTCAATAATACCAGGAGACATAGATCACAAAGCTTTTGCTGTCTCCTGTGGGTATAAAAGGCAAAATTAAATTTAAGTCTGAGCAGATGTGTCACAATGTTGTCATTTTCACATATTTATACCAGCAATATGGATAAGATAACTTACAGGGCTTAGCATCAAATAAGAAAGTGCTTAGCACTTACAGCTACAGTTCAGCTTATATAAGGGAGGTTTATTTTCTTTGTACACAGAAAAAAACTTTACTGATCATTTCAAGCTGTTTAATCCAAAATCCGATGCAGATTACTCTTTTTTTTCCCTGCTATTTTTGCCTGTTGATTGTTGGCTGTTTCAATTCTTTCATACAATCAGCTGCAGCAATAATTTTTCCTGCTATAATAAGCATCCAGTCACTAAACCACAACAAAGTCCAGATAAAAGGAAGACTGCATGACATCTGACACTGAGATAAACACATGGGCAGAGTGTGCCAGCGGTTGTTACTGGGAAAAGAACTGTGAACTGTAGCTGGGGAGGCAGGACAGAAAAGACAAAGCAACAGAGAGCCCAGGAGGTGAAGCTGCTCACAGGCACAAGGAAGACCTCAGAGGGGTCATGCACTGGTCTGAAGGCAGGGAATGGTCTGAAACATCTCAGCAAGCCAGTCATTTTCCCCCTTGTGATTTCACTGCTTGATTCCCCTTACTGACCAAAACCAATATTGGGTGTCAAAGTTAGTGTTTTGGAAAAGAGCATGTGGCAAAGTCATAAACTGACTAAATATGTGGATATATCAAGTAGAGTGCATGGCACAGCAGATAATAAAAATAAAGCAGTAAGATATCTCTTTTTCTAATTTGAAAAACAAAATCATTAATTGAGAAATTAAAACTTTAATACCTAACTATACTACTTTTTAAAGTACAATGCACATTCAATGGGTACATGGTTTTAAACATCAAATTAGAAATTTCATTTGTTCATAGAGTGGAAATTCTATTAACATCTTCCATTAAACATTATCAATAGCAACTAATTTATCTATCTCTTGTAAGATGGCCATGGCAATTTTTTCTGTCTGCATCTGTGTTTCCTACTACATTTTAATGAAAAACAGGTGTGAAGGACATCAGGTTAACTTCATTGTTCTAGAGGTATGATGAGGAGCCAAAAAAAAATTATTTGATAGACTGAACAGGTCTTGATAAACTACTACTGTTGAATATAAAGCCCTACCCTATTTCAAAGTACTGCAAGTGTCACTGAGATGTCATACTGGACATACGAGATTTGGATTGTTCAGTGTTCCCAGGAAGCTGTACTAAAACAAGATTTCTATTGGAAAAGTATTGCATTGATGACCCAGAAACACTGCTCTGCAATTTGATTGTGTTCATCAGACTCAGGAATGACATAATCTGAATGATACTTACAGATCCTTATCCAGATCCATACAGCATCCCACACATAAATTATACTCCCTTGTTTGTCCAAATAGGATTGCTCCCTTCTAGCTTGAACTCCATCTTCATTTTAAGCTATTTACATTGTAGGGTAAGTCTAGATTTGCCTCCATGGGGAGTGATCCTAAAAAATGTCTTGTATCTCTGTGTTGGGAAAGGGGCATTTCTTATTACAGATATTTGTCACTTGTTTAGATCATGAAGTTTCTCAGCATTTCAGCATTTCAGCAAATTCAGTCCTGAATTTTGTAATGAGCAGGAAGCCCTCAATGAAGTTCACAGCTACACAAGAACTGGGTGATCTTTCTTGTGAAGACTATTTGAGGGAACAGTGCCTTTTGTGGGGCTGAAGCAGTGTCCAGCATGTGAATAAGTGGGAAGTTATTTTGAGGACTTTGTGTTAAACAAAATGGAAGCAAATAAATAATGTGGAAGGACTACACTGCTATATGAATTTGTTGCAAAGGGTTGAGACATCATGAATAATGTTTCATCACAAGAAAGGAAATTAAATGGAGAAATACTGCTCTAAAAAAAAATACAGAACAAAAAGGCTGATGTTTGCTAAATGGAAAAGACTAATAGCTTTATTCATAGATATTTCCAAAAATTTGCTTCAAAAGCAATTATACAAAAAAGTCATCAAAGACCTGATGACTTTCCTTTCTTCACACATTTATTAAGCTTTTCCTAATGAACACGAGTTCTAATTGAAGTCAGAAGAGACACTTGTTTTGATTTCATTAGGAAGTAACTCAAGTCTTAAATATTTACAATTCCTCTTGATACCAATATGAGTTCTGTATGAACACATGTAGAAATCAGTTGTGCAGGCCAGGAAGGACAATTTAGATTTAAAAACCCCCAAAACTAAGCAAATATTAAATATATTCCTATCAGCAGTTCTGGGAAAGAAAGAAGGGGGAAAAAAGCAACACTGATCCAGGCTAACATTCATGAGCTAGATAAGGAATTTGTTAGTGAATTTAACTGTGTAAAGCTTTTCTTGTTAACTGAGGGTAGTTTCGTCTTCCAGCCAAAATTAGGTAGCAAAGTACCACAAGGATGTGATCAGAGTTTACACGAAATAAACCTTTTCAAGTCTCTAAACTGCTTATTTACAAAAAGTGCTATCAATGTTATACACTAAACCTTCAAATACTCAAAACAGGTTGAATAAACATCTTCAATAGTACTCTAAAGGAATCAGTTACATCCACTTTATAAATTAATCTGAGTTTTCAAAAGTCTGCAAGCAACTTACCTGCTTACTAACCATACTTAGTACAGTATATCGCACTTTAGTTTGGCCTGAAGCACATTTGATTATCCTTCAGGGTTATGCACAGGAGGGAAGATGATTAATTAATTATACATTGATTACCTTTTATCTTAAGCTTGTGACATGTTCCAGTTACTTTGTGTTATCTCAACAACAAATACCAGAGGATATTCCCACATTAAAAGATTCCAAAAAATCTTGCTGTCAAAAGGAAGACCTTGGCATCCTAGCAAATTTTTCTTGAAAGGTGAAGGAATAAAGAGTAAACTGAAACACACAAGCATTTTGGTTGCTTCAACGACACCAACTGCTTTCTCAACACATATTGTCAATTTCCAGTTCCACAGCTCTGAAACAGCAGCTGTCAGAGGAACACATGCACCTCGGGTTGAGCTTTCTGTATCTCGGAGTGCATAAGGATTCATGAGACACAGCTGAAATTCATTGTTTGCACTGGATTAGGTGCGAGAGCATAAGGCAAGCTGATGCTAACTTATCTGAAGGTACTTTAGAAGTCTGCCTTCAGATGCCCAGAGGTTTCATATGCAAGTGAATTGCAATTCTGAGCTTAAAGACTGGGAAAACTGACACATTTGTTGTCATCTGCTCCAAGGTCTCATTAAGGAGATGCTATGGAATAGCTACACATTTGCTGTCATGGTGGCATTTCCCCTGAATTTATAGTATAAATACTCCTTTTCTTGACCCCCCTCCTAAAAATATTTTGGTTGGCATCTGAGAGAGCAGAGTTAGATATGCTGACGAATTGTTGAAACATCAGATCTGGCAGCCAGGTGCAAGAGCTGCCTCGGCTTACAGCTGAGAGAGGTTAGAGGATGTAAGAGAGTTGCTGCTTTTTCCTGGGTGATAACTTGCTGTTTTCTGAGCCTCGGTGAAAGCTTCGCAGGCTTCAAAGCTTTTCTGCATCCTGTTTTGGCAGATCTAATTCGGAGGACGTTCTACAATGTACTGGGTCTTTTAATCATGCTATGGGGAGGCTTTTCCTTAAAAGAAAGAAAGAAACAAACAAACAAAAAATCCAGGCTAGGTAATTTTTTTTAATGGTGCCTTCTTTTCAGTGTCATTAACATAACCATAATTTGTAGGGTTTGGTTGGTATTATGCTAAAAGTATTTTCCCATGGTTTTAAAGTACTGTCGTGTTCATGTGACTGAGTCACTCAACATTAGGCAGAAGATTGCATGTTTTAGCTTGGAACACTTCAAGTTTAAGAGAAAGGACAAAGATTAAGGGTGCTGGGAGTCCAGGGTCCCTATGTCTCTAACTGGACCATGGAAACAGTCTAAGTGTATCACAAAATCTCTGTAGCTATGCTTTGGGAGTTGAATACTCCTGGATCTGTATTTGCTTAAATAAACATGAAGGCTGTCTTTCTGTATCGCTGTCAACCTTTAGCTTGCTAACAGGATTAATTCCACAACAACGTAACTTTAACTAGTAGGTGGTTAATGTCTTTCTTTCAAAAAATTAGTGCTGTTCCTGTTTTTTTTTTTTTAATATAGAGATCAATGGCTGCAGGACAATCTTAGCATTTTTAGATTATGTTGTTAGGAAGGCTTTGGGTTTGTTATTTTTATTTTCTTTTTATCTTCTGTTTTAATAATTATTGAAGCAGCAAAAACTGATCACTCCAATTTTGAAAAATATAGATACCTTTATGAATAGGAGATTCTGAGAGCTGTTGTTAAGGTACACCATCACCCAGATGATTTTAGAAGAGCCAGTATCTACCTAACTATACTGTGGAGATGACTGAAATCTTGGCATATGCAGGTTTTACTGAAACTTTAATTGCTTTACAAAGCAAACTTTTTTTTGGGGGTGGTTTGGTTTGTTTGTTTGAGGTTGGTTTTTCTTTGGAGGAGGGGTTTTGCTGTTTATAAGATCTTTGAAATAAACCTGTTTCACAAGCTGAATACTTACGATATTGGAAAGCTCCAATGAACCTCCAATTGACTCTAATTTGGCTCATACTTTGGCAGGAAAGGAGAAAAGCCTGGGAGTATGACCTTTACTTATTCCCTAGAGTGTAAACAATTGAGAGATAGATATGAACAGATCCACATTCTCTGTAGGAGCCTTTCTCTCCTCTCAGTGCGTACTGTGTAATGAATCGGGAACTCACATTGGTGTCAATAGTAATTATGTACATGCACTGGGAAGGAATGAAATTTTAAATTGGTAACTCTTCGTAAAATCTTATTACACAGTTCTACAGGCCACTGTTCAATGCAGTGGGTTAATAAGCATTAGTCAAATTCCTGTCGGGGCAGTAGGATTAATATAGGTAAAATGTTTAATAGAAACTTGTTTTTTAATTACTTTCCAAAGAGAAAAGAGCTTAGCTAACATATATGATTTGTAAAATAATCATATAATAATTCTTGAATAAAACAATTTTCTTCACCATGTTTTAAATACTGGTTTATACAATTTCCTAGTGCTATCTATTATTCAGTATGTGCTAGAAAGAACCCAAGAAAGTCTTTTTTTATAGAGTGACATAGCATGCTAATGTTGCTCAATACACTCACAAATAAATCACCCCTTTCTGGAACACCATTCCTCTTTGGATCTCAGACAGCCTTACAGGGGACTGAGACACACTTCAGCAGAATATTAATTCTTCTAGGTCCCAAGAACCTGACCCCTCCACAGCATGCGTTATTGGCAAAAACAAACATGTTCTAAAGTTAAGAAACAATCATAGGTCTAATATTGCCAATGAGGATACCTTGCAGATATCTCTATTCGTAGATAAAACTGATTATGAATATACCTGCCAAGAACATGCAGCCTGTGAGGCTAGAGTCAATACATTGCTGGGTCTTTTCTCTCCTTTTGAAGTTCAACAGATTCCTGATCACAGGAATACCCAAATTCTGCCTGCTACCAGGCAGCTGCAGAGCCGGCAGTGAGTCACTGGAATGCAGAACCTGAGATCCCTCCCTTTCCATGCTGCACCACAGGAGCCAAAGAGATTGTCAGCTGAGGTAGAAATTACACTTTCCCTCCTAGTAAGCAGAACCATGGAAAAGATATGGGCAGAGAATTTATGCACCCACACATTCACACATTTGCTCTTGATACTCCTCTTTAGTAAACACCAGGGAGAAAAATAGAAGCAAGACACTTCTGCAGTGTGAAAAACCACAAAATGAAGTTTTCAGAGCACACATCAGTATTTGTTTTGTGATGCTAATACCTTATTGCATACTCCATGCTATAGTAGTTCTTATGCCACAGGTAAGTGTCCCAAATAGCACCTGGGTGAAGTATTTTCCCTTTTCTATTAGGTGGAGTTTTCACATGTGTTAGCAGTACTGAAAATGAGTCTGCATTTTGGATTTGCTAGAGAGTAGCTAATCCTGATAAGGTAGAACCAGCACAAGCAAGACACACATAATTATCTAAAACATCTATGTTTTATATCATGATTATTTTCATCACACTCTTCAGCAGACATATAAAATTAAAAGATCAATTTAAGGAAACTCTTGTAATCCATTTATAAATAAATTAAGCTTTGCAGCTTTTCTTCAGTCTGCATACATGATTATACCACTCAAGATCTCAGCATCCTTATGGCTAGATCAGATACCATACTGTAAAATCTATTTTAAATCGTTATTTTGAATAAGCTTGATAAGCATTAAATGGGGTAAAAAATTGTTTTGTTGCAAGCCAGGAAAAATGCATACTTGATTAAATATCAAAGACCAAAATTTACAAAATAATAGCATGAGAACAGAAGCAAATTTAGCTTACAAGCATTAAGGGAAGACATGATTAAACTGATTACAATGCGCAGTATTAGTCATTGTTACTACACAATTCTGCTGTCTGCTGAGGTATCTAATCTACAGTCAAAGGAAGATATTTTATCCATCAGGTTAATATATAACAGCTGGCACAAAATAATTGCTGCAAATGAAATCGAGAAGTGTGACAGAATTTTCATGTATTTATACATATATATAGGAAGCAAGTGTTCATGAGATAAATCATCTCAACATAACAGAGTTCTTTGTTAGTCACCCTATCAGACATACATTAGATAAAACCCTAGTATAGTTTTTTTCTTGCTGCTGTTTCTGTCAGAACTGAAAAAAAATTGAAATACTAAAGATGAATGAATGCTGGTCAGACGCTTAATGTTTGCTACTAAATTCTAATAAATGGATGGCATGTTGATTTTCTGTGAAAATAATGTTTCTCATAGCTGTAGTTAGCTCAGAGAAAGTAAACAAAGGAGGCGGGTAATAGCATATATTTGCAATAAATTTGTTGAATACAGGTGCATATACAGTAAACATAAACATAACAGTTCAAATAACTGATTTTCCTTTTGAGTGTCCCCACTTAGTGATC
Source organism: Grantiella picta (assembly GCA_013397955.1). Taxonomy (NCBI): domain Eukaryota; kingdom Metazoa; phylum Chordata; class Aves; order Passeriformes; family Meliphagidae; genus Grantiella; species Grantiella picta. The sequence goes on along the minus strand of VZRM01005305.1, from coordinate 178,172 downwards.
TCAATTTGCACGTGAAACGTGTTGTAAAAATTGTAACCGATGCTCCCATTCAAGTGAGATCAAAACAAAAGTCTTAATCTGTTTCCCTGTAGCAATGATGACCCAAGGGTGGTGAGCCAAAGCCCAGACTCATTCAAAGGAACGAGAACATATCTCACAACTCCTGCACCCATATTTTGAGTGTAAGTGCACAGAAGCAAACAAGGTTTTTTGCTGTTTTCCCTGTCCCCAGACCCTACACAATGGTAGGCAATGGACACTACTCTGTTAATTCATGCCACCTGCTTTGCCTCCTGGCTACCATGAACTGAAGTAGCACAGGGCAGAGAGGGAGAAATGACCTGCTGGAATGGGTCTGGAATCACTTCTGGCTCCTGGGATCCCTTCCTCTAAGCCAGCTAGTATTTCTAAGTAAGGAGGTTCCGGTTCCACAAGAGAAGATTTAAAAAAACAAGACACCAGTTTAATGTTTACGACAGATTTTTTCATCATGACTAAATTGCCTTGGGTGAAAGGGTCCTCTTTGGATACAATATATGGTACATGTTGTCTTAAGGAATTTAAGTCATAAATGACATAAAGTGCTTGGAATTATTTGGATTCATATCTAAATTGCCAGGAGGGAATATGAAAGGGGAAATAAGAGGATTTTGTGCTGTTTTTTCTCCTGTGTTAGTATCTGACAGCCCCTCCCAATATGAATCACTTACTGGGGCTGAAGGTCAAGGACGGAAGGAGTTGCTCATTTTAACCTTCCTGCCTTCTCCTGCTGTTAGAGTCAAATATAAATAACTTTTTGTTCATATTTTCTCCTTATTTCCAATATTATCAAATTCCAAATGCCAGATATTTTTGCTTTATTTGTATGAAATGCTCCCCTATTCTGTAATGGCACCACTGGTACCACACGAGGAGTAAAGTGCTGCAAATCACGCAAACCAAGAATCTAATAATGCCAAAATCCAATAGCTGAAACTACTTGAGCCAGCTGGTGAAACAGAAGTAGTCCCCTACATAAAGACACTGTAAAATTATCGGACCTTTAATGGAGGAAACAACAAATTTTCAAATGAGATTTAGTTCATTCTTTATTTCTTACATTTGCAGCATAAAAAATTACACCAGGAATTGATACTATAAGGCACTTTATAATACAAAGAGAAATACATGCATAAGTCATAAATTATTATTTAGGTAATATATAATATATATTCAAGATTTCAGAAAACAAAATTCAAATATAGGAAGTAAACTCAATGCACACAATATACGTAAAATACCTAATTCCATTAAAAATAAATTTATTACGCTCTCTTTCAATCTCTGCCTATTATTATTTAAAAGGAAAAACTGCATGATAGAGAACAATAAGGAATTTCTAGGTGAGAGTTTTTTAAGTTTAGAGATTCTCAGGCAATTAATACCAAAAACAAAAAAAAAAAAAAGAAGGAAGGATGTGAGAATATTTTGAATATATACAAAATGAGGCTGTTCTGACAAATGCTTTGTTGTATGTATTAATGTCAGGTATAAAAATGTTTTAAATAAAACCTTTGATTTCATATTGGACAGCTGAAAATCTAGCTATTGCCTTGTCCTAACATAACAAATGCTATCACTGTCACTCACTGAAAAAACCTTTTTATTAACAGAATTTTCAAAATTAAAAAGAAACAGGATTTAATTACATTGTTTGATCCTTGCACAGTTTGTTATGGTTCATACACAGTTATGCATGGTTCAAAATCCAGGCCAGTTGGTTTCTTATCCTTAGCTCAACATGCAGTCACATTAGATTACCTTCAGGTTTTTGGTTTGGCTTTTTTTGCCTTCACTATAATTGGACATTTCACATAGACTCTTACATAGTACTCTTGATTCATTTCTATTTGGCACTATATTGAAATACACTTGTCATTGTTAACCAACATCCAAGAATTATGATAATTTGACATACCATTTTGAAAGTTATATTGAATTTTCTCTTCTTATAGTCACTAATTGCATATTTGAAGTGATGGATCTTGTTTTGAGAAGCATGCTTCTGGATCCCTTATTTATCATAATTAGAGAAAGAGGTATGACCTTATTTCTTCCATTTCTTAGTTTTTCAGAAATGCATAAACAGTGCAAACAAACATAAATCATGTTCCATCAGCTAACTGTTATAAAAGCATTTACTTGGAAGCAGGGTAATTCTGTCCTATTTTCTGCCCAGTAGTTAGTGCTTAAGAAACTCAGGTGGAATGGAGAAATTGGGCTGTATTAGCTCGTACTTGAAATAATATGCCATATTTGGCACGATTATTAAGCTTTTGCATATGCCTGGGAAGCCATGGGGATGTGTTATTTAGCCTTTTCATCTGAAAACATTTCCATCTCATCTTCATGCACATCCCTGTGCCATTTTACAAGCCTCCCCTCCAGTCCCAGGTGGGAGCCTTTGACTCCCATTCATTTGCCACACTTCTGCTGTCAGAAATGTGTTGTGGGAGATAACAAATGAGTGACACTGAAAGAATCACATCTGTGCAATTGAACATGCACAGCTCATCCAGAAACTGCTGCACATCAAGGGCACTGGTCCTTGTAGCTCTGGGTCTGGCACAGGAGGGGAACACCAGAAAGTGCCATGAACAGCCAGGCACTGTGCTCCCAAATGGTTCCCCCTGCTCCGCAGAGCTGCGAATCATCCCTCGCCATCGGGTGTGCATTTTAGAAACACTATTTAATTGTGAATGAATGACAGCTTGGAGACTTACAGTGCTCAACTATAAACAACTTTTTTTTACGAGAGGAGGATGAGGAGAAACTGTGTTGCAAGAATAGCTGAAAGTAAGAACCTTTTCACATGTGTGTTAATTCACGGAAAAGTGGTGATGGACTGAAATTTGATCCCCTTTGCCCCCAGTATGGATGGGAGCTTGACCTGGAGCCCTTTGAACAGAGAAAATGCTTGCTTTGAGCCCTCAAAATTTCAAGTAGAGAACTATTTGAATTACTGTTGCTGTTACTTAAATAAGCATCAGTAACACACTATTTTCAACCCTTAATAAATAAGTTTTGCTTGGCACTTCCATGTAACAACCATGCTGAGTAATATGTCACTGAAGACTAGACATTTAGAGGTATAAGGAATGATGGAGGAGATACTTAAAATTTTCATCATGACATCTCTCACCATGTTTTTAAAAAGCCCATGTCAATTAAGGGAAGCATGCTTTGAAGAACTTCCTGCAATTTTTATTTAGCTTAGAGATACAGTTATTTAGCATTTCAAATAGCCATGAAGTGCAGAAAATGGCCAGTAGCTGCTAAATCTTGGAAAGTAGGCTTTTAAGTAAGTTTTCTCTAGATAGAAAACTTAAGGAAATATTCAGTTACTTGCAGTTACCAAAAAGGTTAACGAACATTTATAAGTCTTTAAAAGCATATCATGTCACAAAATCCATATTAACAGACTCATTGGAAAGACATCTGCTGTATTCAGTGACTTCTGCATTAGGAACTCTGCAAGCACTTCTGAGATTCCCCACACTTTAAAGCAGGTGGCAGTGTAGGTTAAAGAGACACAGATTTTTCCTCCAGCTGATAGAAATCATTGTTTCCAATTTTCCCATTTATCTCAACCTAAGTTAAAAATATACAGCACTATTATTGGGTTCCTATCTAGAGGGGAAGAAGCACGAACTTTGAAATTCACTTCTTTGTTGACTCAAGTGTTCCATTATTTCCAGATGCAGCTTTGTGAGCTTTATTCCTCAGAACAAGACACTGCAGTAAGAGACATAACTCAACCTCTCGTCTTTAATATGACAGTAGGAAGACCTTTCTTTTGAAGAGTTTAGGGGATGTTACAGTGCAATGATTCAGAATCAGCACTCAGTGTCTAATGATAAACATTGATAGTTGTAATAAAAGCAAATTCAGTGGCCTTCCTTCTGCTGGACCTTAATTTATGCCACCAACACAGACTCAGCAGCTAAGGCAATAAACATTTAGTTTACCTTTGCAGCTTTGGACTGCTCTTTCAGTTACTTCAACCTTTTGTGCATAAAATGCTGCATTATCTAGCATTCATGCCTAAGAATCACTAATAAGGTTGATTTTAACATCTTTGACAGCAACATGGATGGTGGGATGGAGTGGACCTTCAATGAGTCTAACGATGACACTGTGTGGTGTGATTGACATGTCGGAGGGAAGGGATGCCATCCAGAAGGTTCTTGAGAGGCTCGAGAGGTGGGCCACATGAATATTGTGAAGTCCAACAAGACCAAGAACAAGGTCCTGCACTGGATCAGGGCAATCCCAAGCACAAATACCGGCTGGGCAGAGGATGGATTGAGAGCAGCCCTGGAGAGAAGGACTTGGTGTGTTGGTGGACAGGAGACTAGACATGAGGTGGCAATGTGTGCTTGCAGCCCAGAATCCTAACGCATCCTGTACTGCACCAAAAGAAGTGTGACCAGCAGACTGAGGGAGGTGATTCTCTCCCGTTGCTCTTGTAAGACCCCACCTGGAGTGCTGTGTCCAGGTTCAGGAGGTCATCCCAAACAAGGACATTGACCTGATGGAGCAAATCCAGAGGAAGCCATAAAGATGATCAGAGGGATGGAGCACCTCTCCTATGAGAGAGCTGGGGTTGCTCAGCCCAGAGAAGAGGAGGCTCCAGGGAGATCTTATAGGACCTTCGAGGCCCTAAAGGGAGCTTGCAAGAGAGCTGGAGAGGGACATTTTACAAGGACATGTAGTGATAGATAAACTGAAAGACGGCAGGTTTAGATTAGATATTAGGAAAAAAGTCTTTACCGTGAGGATGGTGAGGGACTGAAAAAGGTTGCCCAGAGAGATTGTGGACACCCCATTGGTGCCTCATCACCATGCCTGGATATGTTCATGGCCAGGCTGGGTAGAGCTTTGAGCAACCTGTCTAGTGGAAAGTGTCCATGCCTATGGCAGAAGGATTGGAACTAGATGATCTCTATGGTCCCTTCCAACCACAACCATTCTATGACTTTCTATATTTTTTATTTTATATATTTTATTTAATTTCTATTTTTTTCAGATACATCCTACCTTATTAAACTACAATAAACAAACAAACTGCAACAACTGAGTTTCATTTAATGAACAGTATGTGGCTTTGATCTCTTGCTAATGTGTGAACACAACAACTCTTTTTTCAGAAGCATGTTTTTAAGATGACTAGACACACGGTAATAGTATCTGTCATGAAGCAGTAGGTCTTTTAGTTGGAGATGTGAGAAATACGTGTGTGTGCAAATACCTTTGTGGAAGTGAAGCAGTGTTCAGGTGGACTGGTGCTTTGGCAGGAGGATAGAGCTGGACTTAAAAAATACAGCTGTCCCGGATTAGAGACAAACTTCTCTAGGAGGAGAGCACTCCAAACAAATGCCTCCCTGAAAGCCAAGGGCTTTGGTACCCCCTGCCCCCACTCACAACAGAATTTCTTAAATGAAAGTGAAATAAAACAACCTATTTATTTAACAAAACACACAGAGTGCCCTGCAAGGCACAGGGGAAGGAGAAAACAGGGGAAAAGGAGTTATTAAACCTGAGTTAACAGGTAGTAAGCTTTAGTGTCCTTATCTCAGGTGTAGTTTCTCCTCTCCGAGGGAACCTGGGGGCTGGGTGGAGTTGCTCCAGTAGCTCCCTGGAGGATTCTCGTCTGCCGTGCTCCGGGGCTCCTTGGGTTTTCTTGGCGAGAAAGCGAATCGGAGAAAAGGGTCCAAAAAGGAAGATGACGAAGAGGCACCCCCAGGGAAAAACTCGCAGTGTTGACAGCAGCCGCCAGCCAGTCCCAGGAGTGTCCTTTCCTCTGCCTTACTTCCCCTGCAGAGAGACTTGGGGAAGGGTTTTAAACAACCCGCTCTCCTCCCATGGGCTGAATGCAGTTAAAGCTGCAGGACCACATTTTCTGAGCATACGAACCACGATATGGGAATACACAGCATTACCCTCACCCCGGGACAACAGCTGAACCTAAAACTGAAGAAAGAACAATAGTTCATTTATTTTGGGAGTGCAGGATGGGTAAATTTCCCCACTTCTTTGCAGGAATTGATTTCCCCATTGTTAAAATAGATTTTATTCTGATTTTCATAACATTTAGGCTTTTTCAATAGGAACAAACTGAACTGGCGGGGAAGCATCCAGCTTCTTCACAGGATGAAGCAGAGCACACAGAATCAGACACTAGCCAGTGGTGGTAGGGAGGACAAAGTGTGGTAATTGCAGAGGAAAAAAGCATTTTATATTCCCTGAATGCGGCAAGGTGAGAGTCCCCAACTCCCTATTTAAAACCATGTTATCAAAATACTTTTAGGGTTGTACCGTATTGAACAGAGCTTCTATTGGCCACCATCTGTGTTTCAGAGGGACAAATTATTATTTTCTTCCCCTTGAACCACATGACTCCTCAGTGACAGCTTGGGTTTAACATGAGTGCCTCCAACCGAGCAATTACAATTGCGGGAACTGTTGCTGGAAGGACATAGGACTGTGACTGTGGAGAATGGCAAAGCTGTGCCTCACACCTACTCTGGCATCTGTGGAGTCTCAGGTAATTACATCCTCCGCCTCAACATCCCAGGTATAAAAAGAGAAGGATCTCATTCCCATGTGTCAGGTCGGGAGATAGCAACATGCCCCAGTAAGCTGCTGAATCGTCTTCTTCTCTATGCCATGGAGAAATTAAATCAACTGGAAATGCAATCTTCCCCCTTTGGTTTCTCCACAAACTCCCCTCAGACAGCTCTTTATTGCTCCTTCTCACACCCATTTGGGTCTTTATGGAGTAGCTCCCATGAGAGGGGCAAGCTCTTGTTGCAGGGATCATCCTCCTCCAGACCCATCACAGAACCACAGAATGGGTCACACGGGAAGGGACCACGGTGGGTCACCTGGTCCAACATCCCTGTTTAAGCAGGGTCATCCCAGAGCACATGGCACAGGTCTGTGTTCAGATGGTTCTGGATTATCTCCAGTGAGGGAGACTGCACACCCTCTCATGGCAGTCTGTGCCAGTGTGTGTTCACTCGCACAGTGAAGTTCTTCATGTTCAGGTGGAACTCCTTGTGCATCAGCTTCTGACGGGTGCCGCTCCTCCTGGACAAGCACCTGGCAGAAGCTGATGCACAAGGAGTTCCACCTTGTGGAACAAGCACCTCCTCTCCGCAGCCCCGCTTTAGACATTCACACTCGGGGATGAGGTCCCGTCCCAGCCGTCTGTTCCCGGGGCGGGCGGAAGGTGCGCAGTGCGCGTTATCTC